>ML786534.1:754122-794064 GCA_009831015.1 Picea engelmannii | reverse complement strand
AAGGCATTCAAATGCTCTGCCACCGAGTCTCCATCTCTCATCCTCAAGTTATACAGCTTCTTTCTCAGGAATAGTTTATTTACCAGGGACTTAGACTGATACAACTTCCCCAAATTTTCCCATAAATCCTTGGTTGTAGCTTCTTCTGACACATTCAGTAATATTGAATCAGAGAGACAGTTGAATTGTGCTCTTTGCCTTCCGATCCGTCTTTTTCTAGTCATCTGCAGAAGTTCCTGTAGGTGCAGTACCTAGATCTACTACGATCCACTGATCTCTGTCCACCAAAAGATCTTCCATCTTGAGCTTCCACAGCTCAAATCTTTTCCCATTAAACTTCTCGATCTCCATCTTCAAATTGCTTGCCATTTCTTTTCACCTGGAAAACAATACTGCAAATCTCCCACTATAACAAGGCTTATCACAGTCCCGAGCCAAACCCTTGACGATAAAGGCATCCCCTTGAAGCCAATAAAGCTCTGATACCACATGTAAGTTCTAACCTTGTACAATATCTATTGCAAAATGATATTCAGAAAAGAACAGAAAATATACAATGGCAAATACAAACATTACACATAGATTTTTCACCTGGAAACCCAAACTGGGAAAACCAACATATATTATATTCATACATTGTGTTACATTGTTTACAATACAATATACATATAGGAGCTAACGGCATCCAAAAACCTAACCCAATGACCTGGATTAGTCCAAAACCCTAATTCCTTAACCGAAAATAGAAAACCATCAGCAAAAACCATGTGCCGAAAATACCACCTAAATATCATGTGGTCCCGGAAATATGTCATCCCAGTAATATGTCATCTTGGAAATATGTCGTCCCGATGCGAAAAAAAAATTTGGGGGCACTGCCCCCGAAACCTCGTGCGGGGGGCTCCACCCCCCTGCGCGCCCGGCGCAGACGCTCATACACTACTACTCGTGCAAAGAATATAACACATACCCAACAAAAATGGGTTAGCCAAATCATCAAATAAAAGTTTAATTACCATAATTAAGAAGGTGCTGAGTGAAAACAAAATATCTTGGCATGTATATTTGAAGTACTCGTTATGGGAAAATCAGATAGGTATGAAGAAATCTATTGGTACTTCTCCTTTCCAAATGGTATATGGGACTGATGTGGTACTACCTATAAATCTATCGCTCCCTGTGATGAAGCTCTAGCAAGATGAGAAAGAAGAGCCAAACTATGTCACAAGAAGAATAAATCAGTTGATTGAGGTCCAACAGAACATGACCGAGGTGGACGAAAGGATGTTGAAATACCAGGACAACATGAAAGCATTGTTCGATCATAAGGCCAAAAATAGAGAGTTCCTCCCCGACAATTTGGTTTTGAAATGGGATGCTAGGAGGGAAGACTCGGCAAAACATGGTAAATTTGATCATATCTGGTATGGACCGTTCAAAGTCTCAGCTTCTGAAGGGAAGAATTCATTTCTGTTAGAGAATTTGGACGATAAAATCCTCAACGCCCTTGTCAACGGGCATTATTTAAAGCACTATATGCAATAAATGAGTTCCAAATCTCCATTGTATATATCGGTTTGTGTTTTTTTTTATATATATAGATTTTCGGTAAGTTCACTTTCATCGCAAATAAAACAAGTTAGTGATTTCCTAGAAGTAGAGATATGAAATTTCAACACATAGAATCCCATAAATCTTGAAGACCTGATAGTCTTCATGTTGTTTCTTATAGGATTCTGGATTACAGCCCAAACAGCAAAAGGAGAAAACATACGGTCATGTATCAGGAAATTGACTCACCCGAAACAGGTGAGAATTATTTTTTAAGAAGAGAACGAAATGGTAAGGCAAAGGTATGAATTTCCAAAGTATCTGGGTTTCAAACGAATATCACTTAAACGTAGCAATGGTCTCATGAGTATGATATATTCACCTGGTATGTATTTAAAAGAACAACTTTTTACTATGGATTCTAAAAAGGCTCACTCAGATAAGAAAAAAAATAATAATAATTAAAATAAATAGAGAAAGTAAAGCATATCCCAAAAAAAGGTTCCAAGAGTCAGGATTGCGTGTTAGCATCTGAGTTTTTTGAAGTCCAAAGCCTTCTCTTTTTTCCTTTTCCATCCTTGGTCTTCTCTCCTTAAGATCTGACACTTTCCTATACCCTCCATAGAGGAAGAAGAAGTTACGCTTTAGTTCTGGAAACTGGAGAACGAATCTTAGAAAATAAGTTGGCCTTCATGACTCCTCGGTCTGTTGTTGAACAAAGTTATGCGTAGGTTGATCCTAACTCTCTTAGGTCTTTTAATAGGTTTCAAATGGTTAAGTATTTCTCAAAGGAAGACCCCTAGAAATAAATTATCCCATAATTTCCTGTAGACTAGGACGTTTTGAAGGTCAAGAGAAAGTTGGTCCAGAGCACTCAAAGCAAGGTGACAGGTCTCTGTAGAGAATATTACACAGATATCACCCATGGTGTACTTTATACCAAATTGATTTCCCCCACTTCATATTCCAAAAGTAAAATATAAGACAGATGGTGAAAGGAAATTCATAATTGATTGCCCCCATCTAGTCCAAAGAGATGATGAAAGGAAATTCATAAAATGATTTCCCTCATCTCATCATTTAAATGCAAAATCACAGTTTGGAGTGGTGAAAGGAAATTCAATAAAGAGAACCAGATAACTTCACCGGGGTACTGAACAAGCTCGCTAACAGTGAAGAAATATCTAAGATATCTGTAAGGCTGTCATACATAAATTATACTACACTCTGGTAATTAGCCTTTTCGAAACTGGATCTACAGCCCAAGTTCATGCAGGTTTCCCTGATTAAAATCATGGAATTTACTTCATTTTGATGCAAGCTAAAACCTACAGGACCTGATGAATTTACTAAGATCGTTTGGACTGTCTTAAGCAGACCTGAATTCAATCTTGAGAAAGGGAAAGTTAACGAAAGGACTGCAGTTGAGTTTAGAAAGCATGTTGAGTTTTGAAAGTTTTCCGGAAATAAACTTGAAACCTCAAAGTTCTCTCTATATCCTCTTTCCAAACAAGTTTCACATAAGCAAATTGATGACTCCATTTACCCAATATAGGCACTTGGTCTGTTGTCCTCATCCCGCAAGGAGACGAGATCCCTAGTTGGAGCCTATGTTGGAGCCACCCTTCTCTAAATAGGTGAAGTGTTATACTTAAGCCCAAAAATATGGATTTCAGGACTTCGTTTATTTCATGATTCTACCCACTAAAGTCACAATATCTTGACATGCGAAATGGAAAAAACTTTTTTAGTTCTAATCACCATTACTAAATGACTAAGCAGGGATTATCATCTTTTATTACCTCGTACTCTTTCTTTCGGGAGTTACACGTTGAACATTTCTAAAACCCTTGACTTGTGAAGTCATGAAGTTGTGTTAAATTTACCCAGGTTAGTATCAAGAGTAAATCACTTTAAACCTTAGTTAATCACTATTGTGATTTCGCGACTCGGCGATTGCTTCCCCAAAGGGTGGCACCTTTGTAACTCCAATCCACGAAGTCGTGATATTCATTAATTAAGCGTGGATTAATTAAAGGCTTAAGTCGAATCATAGACAATCAACTAAATCACACCATTGTGATTTCAGTTTTTAAGGTTCAACGGCTAGGAGCGAACTCACCTGATACAACGAACGTCGAAAAAGGGATTAGTGACTAAAGTGAACTTAATTAAAAGAACTAAATTAGATTAATTAACGCCTTAAACAACCTTTAACACACATAACTTACGGATGAAGTTTTGAATGTTTCTACGTTTTTCCATGTCACGAATCGTCAAGCATTTATTGAATTTATTTGAATTTCAGTGACGTGATGGATAGTAAGATCTCATTTTACTTCTAAATATTTCTATTAAATGATTTGATCGTTCTGTCGGCAAGGACTCAAACGGGCTTAAATGATCAAGACAAAGGGTTTTCTTTCATTATTTCAATTTTCATTTCTATTGCGCGCAGAGCCATTTCACTAGGATAACTTATGTCCTTGTTCTCAATCTTTCTGACAGGGGATGTAGGTGCAAGGTTCTCTATCATGGCTCCATGAAAAGTGCCCAAGGCAACTGCTGAGAGTTCAGGTCAGGGTTCAGACGTTGTTTCTGATACCTTTCCCCCAAGTATTAATTCTATCAAAACATGGACGTACGTTTCCAACATTTTGCAATCTGAGCCAATAAACTATTTGGCTTATTCTAGTGATAACAAGGAGGAGGACCTGTCAACCAAATACAAAATTGACGCTCAAGAAGAGATGCACAAAATAGCGGCAAGGCCACAGCTTCTTCCCTATTATGATATGATCAGGTGGGTGCTGGACCATGTGGACATCCTGACTAGGAAGATTATCAGCGAACAGAGGGTGACAATTGGGATTTTAAGACCAGAGCATTTATAGGCAATGTAGAAATTGTCATCCACACCGAACCTTACTCACAATGTTGAATTCCTAGAGGGTTTCAAGAAGAAGGAATGCGAGCAGTATGGAAAAAATTTATCCAATCTGATCGAAGATTGGGTTTCGCACCCCGCGAAATTCAGGGCTGATGCTCATGGAATCTATTCAATCTCCCCCTTAGAGATGCAATTCAAGTATATAGCGATGATGGTCTGTAGGCTATATGGGAAGGAGGACACTACTCACTTTTTTCTCCCATGGGTACCTCTTATTCATACAGTTGCTGAGGGTTTCTCCTTTGATTGGGCTAAATTGTTGTCTGACAGTCTGACCAGTCGAATTACCGAATATCGAGTGCAAAGGGCGAGTAGGAAACCAGCTTCATTCTTTATGTTTGCTTACATCATGGACGTTATTTGCTTCATGACACCTTTTCCACTAATGAACTGGAGCTGGGCTCCATCTAATACAGAGCCTATTCATGTCTACCACTCGAAACATTGGGAGGATAAAGCCAAAGAATTCATCTACGAGATCTTCAACTGGGTAATGGTACCAGTGCATGTCTCCATATTCGGCCATCCGCCTCCCAGGATTTCAGATAACATCACGGCCAACCTGAGTAGCGTGGCAGATTGGTATGTAGAAGCTGAATTTTCATACATCAGGGTCTTTGGCACCTTTCTTCCCCCATATGCTCTGCCTCAATTCTTGCTAGATAAGCTATTGTGTCACGAGATTGCTAGACAGACTATTCTCGGCGGGATAAGCAAAGAGCTCAAAAGAGTATCGAAAAAGGTATGGCCACCTTTTCCCATTCACATTGGTGCATATTATTTATTAGATTTTGGCCATGCCAGAGCTGAGGCTACGACATTAGAAGAAATGAAATTGGTGGACATTGAGTTTAAGAAGCACGAACCTAATAAGGTTGTGAGCAATCACCTGGCGATTTGTGGTCTGACGAAGTACAAACACTAGGATTCACCTCATGATGAAATCTTTCGAGGCGTGAGATCCTACTCTGAAGTCCTAAGTCGAATTCAAGCCCTACCGCCTGGAGATATGGCCGATTTCCTTAAATTCCAGGAGCACCGACGGAGTTGTCTCCCCCAGGGTTTACAGGGCGAAACCCCAAAGATTCTAGTTACACGGAAAATGGAAGCCAAAGGCTCAAAGGAATCGAGTCCTAATAAGGAGGAGAACCAAGAGAAAACAGGGGAGGTTGGGACCTCAGAATGAGGAGCCGAAATCCCTTATCAACAGGAAGGAAACCCAGAAAAGGGTACGTTAGGCAAGCAGGTCCAAAGTCAAGTAGAGATACCCTCGCAAGGGTTGGGTGACTCACTATCGCACATATCAACCAAGCTAGCCATGGATGCTATCCCAAAAAAATCATTCAAGGAAATCGACAGCCCCATTGGTTCTATCATACCCTTACAGTTCAAAAAGGGGAACCCCGATGTGGGATGGATTTTCAGTGAAGAGCTAATGCCCATTTCTGTAGAAGAGTTACCTCCTAATGAATTTTTCTTTGATAAAAAAAGGAAGGCCATAGTGAAGCAATAATCATATCAAAAAGCGGGCGTTGTGGCTAAAAATTTTAAAATCTTGACAGAAGGAAAGGCTGTAGGAGAGGAAGAATTCACTGACGAGATAGCAGGGAGACTGGCAGATTATGCTACAACCCACTAGTATTTAGTTGGAACTTTGAAGGCATAGTTGAAACGAAAGAACCTCTTGATCGGTAAGTTGGAAGCTAGGGTGGCTACGACGGAAGCAAATGCCAGGGATGAGGTGAGTAAAAGCCTCGAGCAAGACATAATAGTTTATCTACAGGAGATCGAGAAACTTAGATCCAATTTTTAGTAGGTGCACCAGTCAATGCAAATAAGCCAAACGTAGGTAAGCTAGTAGGAGCAGCAAATAATACAATTACAATCAAAATTGGATGTTGTGGAAAACCAGGTTTTAGACATAAAGATATTCCAATCCCAAGCTACCGGAATCCGACAGAAGGTATTAGCAGCTCAACAAGACTTGCTTGCAAAAGTGGGAACCATTCAGAATCACTTTCAGATGATAGATCAAGTGCTAGAAGATACCTCTTTGAGAGAAATTGAAGTTGGGGCAACTCGGGTTGCTTTCCAGGATGCTGGTATAGCCACAGTGGAAGTAGAGACGGTCTGTAGCTCCAAATTATCCATCGCAGAACAAACCAGAGGGAATATATTACTAAAGGCTTGGGAGCAGAATATATCAGAGAGAAGGGGGAGAGCTAAGGAGGTGAGGAATTCTTGTGAAGAAACATTCGCCTTGATAAATAAAAGTTTTTTAGACCTTGATAAGGAAGGAAGTGTTGAGATGTTGGGAAAAATCAATATAGCTAAACACATGCTAGATATCAAAGAAAATGTGGAAAAGGAGCAAGTTGAAATATCCCAGATAAGCCAGGTTGATATGGTCCAAGTGGACAAAAGGCTAGTACAACCAAGTTTACAATTATGGTCTATCGTCATAGAAGACCGACAAGTGGGAAAAATATTGCCACAGTTGGCGAAGAGTTGTTACACCTTTAAGGAAAACAACCAAGCAAAGCCTTCTAGGTTGATAGCCCAGTTGGTTGAAAGGTGTGTCAATTGCATTGAGCAAGTGAAAGGGTAGGCTTCTGGTGTTAAATGACGACAGACGTCACTCTGTTCTATTTTTGGAGCTAGAGGAGCAGAGAAAGGAAGGCGCTCTGCCCTTATGAAGGAAGACAAAAGATGAGGAAATGAAACGCTTCAATCCTTCATTTGTAACTAACAAGTTTCTAGAACGTTTGGAATTCGAAATGTTTAGAAGTTTGTTTAAGTATATTTTTTGAAAAGAACACAAGGGCTTTTTTTTCTTTTGGAGATTGTAATGGAGAAAATTCTCCTTTGCTAGGATTAATACAAAGAGAATTGAAGACTCCATATTTCGTCAAGATTGAGTTATGTGTTTTCCTCTGTTATTTCATACTTCATGTCATTTTTATATACATCTTTGATGAATGTTTTAACTGCAATTTAGTACAACTTCTATTGTGGCGATCAGGTTTTAGTTATCTAGTTATTTACAACTTTTCCTCTGTATCGGCTATTAGCAGGTACAAGACCCGTGAATTAATTAGATCTCTACATTTTATGCTTTATCAAGGTGTCTCTTTTCTTTTCTTCTTTTGTTATAGCATGGGATTCCTTTGGAATTGATGCCCCACATTGTTGACAACTCTATGTTTTCTTTCATTTCACACTCGGTTTCATATTTTAACTCAATTACGGAAAACGACCTTCGATTTTGTTAAACTTTTAATTGGCTTCACTAAATTTTCCTTATATAATCTAAAATTGAAATAGAACTTTAAAACATCAACCCGTTTTAAAGCTCTATTTCTCCATGACGGTACCCGTTGTAAGACAACCCAACATTGAACACGACCTATCGGATCAAACCAACATCACTTTGAATCTTTTCGATACTACACGTAAGACTGCCATCACCCGGGCATAGCTCGAATGTTCATGGGAAACCATCAAACAGGATATCAATGGAAGCTAGACAAAGACAACTCATAAATCAACCATAGCTTCCTTCCCTGAAGTTGTTCTTTCCCTTTTTATCACTCACTCACTTTGGATGCCTAGACTCTATACTTTATAGCCTTAAGTACAGACTCTGGAACAATAATATGAATCAAGGATTCAAGCAAGTTTCAAGAAAGAAGAAGAATCAACAGCCCAAGGAGGCTCAGCCTGACAAAAAATCTCAAGCTCGCCCATCTATTCTCTCCAATAATAGATATGCAAATTTGGAATCTCAAGATGAAGAATCATATGACTCTGTGGAGAAAGTTCCTCATCATAACAACTCGAAGACCAAAGCTGAGCAACAAAAAAAAGAACAAAAAATCCCATAAAATACAATTAAAGGAAATGAGGCCCTATTTGGGGGCATTGCCTCTTCGTATGGGAAGGATCCAAATTTAGTTTCTGTAGATAGGATTCCCAATGGGGTTTTCATTGCTCCTGTTGATCCTTTTGTGGAAGTGGAAAAGAGAGATGGGCGGGAGGGAGAAGATTCTAAATCTCCCTCCTTTGCATAAATTCTAAAGAATGATCCTTGTCCTTCTCCCCCTCTAACAAGAGGGAAAAAAGAAAACAGAAATCGTAAAGATAAAGAAGAAGCATCAGGAAACTCAAGGGGCTCCTAGAAATCAATGTGTGACATCGCATATAGTGAAGGGATAGCTTGGATTGTGAGTTAATTATGTTTTTCTTATGCATTTCCTTGTGTAATCAATTTGTAAGGATTTATTCTTGCAATGAGGAAGTAGTTGTTTTGAATCCAGGAAAATCTCGGTCTTGGTTCATCAAAGCTAACTTGGTAATTTTGGTTCATTGCTACTATAGTCTAGCTAGCAAGCTGAAAATTTTGAAGTTTGTACTCTACCGTTAGCTTCGACCCGACATTTTTAATAACCATTTTCCCCAATTTCTTAAAAAAAACATTGACTTTGAATAACATCATCATCTTGAGAGAGAACCTTCTTCTTAGTTATTCTTAGTACCTTTAGGCAATATTTTCAAAAAAAATACAATAAATATGATTAAACAATTAGCTAGATCTCCCAAGGATTTGAATTTGATAATTTCCCTTCCCTTTAAATGAAAATTTGATAATGGTGATATGGTTTGAGTGCCTTTCATTTTAAGTGTTATGCAAATTCATAGTACGTTATTTTTTTATGTTATTATATACAAATTTTACATATAAAATTTTGCATCTTCTCTTAATTTTGAATATGCGTTTTTATATTATAGCAACATATTAAAAAAATATCATAATTCATAATTTGTTTCACTATTGAATATGTTGATAATTGAATACCCATTTCAAGAATAACATTAAATATTTATTAAAATCATTAATATATTTGAATGTATTATTGAAAAAATCCAAAAAATAAAATATTTAGATTGAATAAAATATTTAGATTGGTCCTATTCTATATAGGAATATCCACTTTATTTCAAAGAAAATGAAAATGTTGAATATGGTTAAGAGTGCGCACATTCCAAACTAAATTTTACAATGGAATACAAAATTACAAGAATATAATGGATTTTGAAGGAATTTGCAGCCTCTAACCATTAGTGGTGAACACACCAATAAAACAAAATCCACAAATATTTAAAAAAACATAATTCGTAAGTGGAGTTCAATTTTTTTTAAAGAGCATCCTCTAGATTTTGAAATCTGCACCGTAGAAGTTCACATCGAGTGCCTTTGTCTTGTCTAACTTTAGTGGATTCTTGTGTCTTGTCTTACTTTAATGGATTCTTGTACCGCCATTGCAGAAGCTCCCAATGACAATCTATTGTCATTGTTGTGTGGGGTTGCTATGGTTGAGTGTTTTTGAATTAAAAGGTATTAATGTATAACAATAAAACATTTCTCTCCAAATCAATGTTTTTTTATATACCGTGTGCACTCTAAAATTGTAAAACATGGAGTTTTCCCTTATAAAATTATAAATCACATTTTAAATTAAGAAAACAAAAACGACTTTAATGAATTTTAAGAGCTTTTAATCAATTTTAGATTCATCAAATTTTTACTTTATTATAAACATAAGTCTTACTTGTGGCATAGAAGGTAATTTCAATTTTTTATGATATAAAAAATAAATTCATTGTTGTTAATATAAAAACACATTATTATAAAAATTAATATTAATTTTAAATAAAATATTTCTTTTAATTATTAATATGGTCAAAGTACTTGCATGGTATTGAAAATAAAAAAGGCGAGTGCACAAAGTAATTACCAAACATATAAAGTTCAAAATCTAGCAACTTAGTGTTTTATCAAATTAAATATAAATTTTCCTTTGAGATTATAATCAAAGTTGCTATAGAGGATGTAAAGTACAAAATAGTAGCTAATGCATTTGCATTGATGATTATGGAGATTATGCAACAACAAGGATCATGGTTGGTTGTCATTATCTTTTAGGGGTGATTCATGATATCACAAGACTTTCTCCTTCATGTGCCAAGTAGTTTTCAATCCATGATGTATTTACACATGTCTTATTTTGGATAATTTGATTGGAATTTTGTATTTTAATTTCGTAAAATGTTGCATTTAATGACTCCAACAGAACAATGCTCTCAATCCCTCAAACATAGATCTACTAGTAAACCCCTTATGACTTGAGTGTTTGTCAAAACATTAAGCATTTCATTAAAGAGGTTGAGTGCTTCACTTTACTCAACTTGTGTTCTTTGATCTTCATAATCCATGTATATATTCTTGTATTTAGACAACTTAAGATGAACTTAGTACATGAATATGAGCTGGGATTGAAACATAGTGATCTTTCCAATGAATACATTGTACTAATTAATATTGTCGTTGTTGGATCTTGTCATAGCTTCTCACTGACTTAATGGTTGAAGTGCATCATTGAATCCCAAAAGGGGCACATGGTGATGATCTTGGTGAAACACTCATTCACCAATGGGATAAGACTATCTCAAAACCTCATGGCCTTCCTTATAATTGTTGCTTTTACCCTCCATCTAAGATTTTTGGTGCTTGAGTTGTTCTTTTAACTGAATGTTTCCTTGCTCATGGCTAAGAGGTCGGAGTGCATTTTCTTTAATTTCACCTTGGACAACTGTGAAAAGGTGACCCCTAATGTCTCTATGTCTAGAGGATGTGCATTGTTCACGTTCAACATATATTCTTCAGTGAGTTGGACCTCCATTGTTTGTTTTTCATTTTGCTTCCTCTTAAACAACACCCTTTTGAAATCTGTGTGCATGAAGTCAAAATCCAAGGTGTTAACTCAAGACATTCAACTTCTTTATTAGACTCAAGATTCATAAACTACTCTATGAACCACTCTGCCAACCTCGTTGCATTGCTTTTTGCTTTTGTTATGGCGCCCTCATCCCATTTCTTATTGATGTTTCCTTTAGTTGTGCTTTTCCCATCACATAATTGAAGATGATCACTATGGATTGTAACTGAATTCTTCTCTCTTAAACACTCCTTGGGGATTAAGCATCCAGATTCTTCGAGAATATGAATCTCAATTGGCTCAATTTTCCTCACGCTACCGAGTCCTCACACATTTGTTAGTATATTAACTATAGATACTTCTTTTCAATTTTGGATCTTTTCTCCAACTGCTTAGGAGTTGTAATGAATACAATGCCAAATGTCGTCGAGGGCTTAGTTGATGACCCTAGATGTACTAGACGTAGAGATGCAAGTACTTATATGCACTTTCTCCTTCTTGGTTCCACCTCCGTATAATTTGTAGTTTTTCTTTACAATTCTTCCTGCTCATTCTTAAGATGATATAACCTACATACCAAGGTTGTCTTCCGTCTTGCTATAATTTTGCAAGAACATGGAAACCTCCTTGATACAAACTTTGTGTTAAATGCTTAATAAACATTCAAGTTCATTACTGATACATAAGTTATGCAATCAAAATCAAGCAACTTTTATCACTTTGGATCCGCTAAAACACAATCTCAAATGACTATGTTAAAAGCACAACTTAACTTGCATGTAAGGGTTATTTCCATTGACCTCTAAAGATTCTTTAACAGATACATAGTATTTAGCATATGAACTCATATATTTGGTATATTAGATGAGGAAAGAAAATCCTCTTTAATCCATCCATAATCTTTGCCAAAAATTATTCAAACAAGTGTAAACAAGCAAAGCATTTAAAGAACAATATTACCACTTCAACTTTTCATAATTCTTCATTCTAATCTATTTTTTTACCTTGTAACCCTCATAAAATTTACTTATTTATTTAGTTGAGAAAAACTAAATAATAAATACATTTACCATATCAACCTTTAATTATTTAATATTAAATTACTATAACACAAATTTTTAACACCTACAAATTTACCCTCATTTTAATCTTTTAACACCTACAAATTACCCTCTTTTTAATCTTTTAACACCTACAAATTACCCTCATTTACACATTATTTTGAAGTTTGCACAAATGGTTTATGCCTAAGATGACGTACAAGACTATGAAACAGTTATGAATATCAATTTTGGCCGTCTTTATATTAAGAGTGTCATTTTCCATGTGAATATTAAGAGTGTCTACTTGCACTCGTGACCACATCCAGATATGGAATTGTGTAAATTAGTAACAAATGAATGTAAAGTTTAAACATCCCCGTGTGTGAACTGGTATGAGAATCAATTAAAGTGGGTGGCCCAAAAATGTAATACAATATTTTTACTTTTCCTGTTGGAGATGACATAGATGTAAGACTAAAGTAATCCACTCCACTTAGATAGTTGGAATAATAATATAATGAAATCAAATCCATCTGTTCATTGGATCTTGGATTTAAGTTATGGGTGGAATTTTTAAGTTTAATGGTACAATCAACTTTATTAAAGTTTGTCGGTTCAATACAGTCACGGAATAAACTTTATAGTACATTCAACTTTATTAAAGTTTATGGGTTCAATCATGTCATGGAATCCAGTAAGTAATATAATGAAATCAAATCCATTTCCCATGTGATTATGTACTATTCATTAGACCCTCGATTCAAAGTTATGGGTGGAATTTTTAACTTTAATGGTACAATCAACTTTATTAAAGTTTGTCGGTTCATTAGAGTCATGGAATAAAGTTAATGGGTTCAATCATGTCATGGAATCCAGTTATTTACTGAGAACATAATTCCACCTCCTTCGAATTTACAGGAAACACGAGCATCGCTACTTCAAGATCTGAATCACCTGCCCCTAAATTAGACAATATTTCTCCCCCTCTAACAAGAGGAAGAAAATAAAATAGAAATCGTAAAGATAAAGAAGCAGTATCAAGAAACTCAAGGGGCTCCCAGCGATCAGTGTGTGACATCACATATAGCGATGGAATAGATTGGATTGTGAGTTAATTATGTTTTGCTTATGCATTTCCTTGTGTAATCAATTTGTAAGGATTTATTCTTGCAATGATGAAGTAGTTGGTTTGAATCCAAGAAAATCTTGGTCTTGGTTCATCAAATACAACCTGGTAATTTTGGTTCATTACTACTATAGTCTAGCTAGCAAGATGAAAATTTTGAAGTTTGTACTCTACCGTTAGCTTCGGCCCAACCTTTTTAATAATTAGTCCCCAGTTTCTTTAAAAAAAAATTTGACTTTGAATAACATCATTATCTTGAGAGAGAAACTTCTTCTTAATTATTCTTAGTATCTTTAGGAAATATTTTCAAAAAGAAGTACAATAAATATGGCTAGACAAATAGCTAGATCTCCCAATCATGATTTGAATTTGATAATTTCCCTTCTTGTTAAATGAAAATTTGATGATGGTGATATGGTTTGAGTGCCTTTCATTTTAAGTGTTATGCAAATTCATAGTATGTTTGTTTTATGTTGTTATATACAAATTTTACATATAAAATTTTGTATCTTCTCTCAATTTTGAATATACATATTTATGTTATAGCAACATATTAAAAAAATATCATAATTCATAATTTGTTTCAATAGAATTTTGTATCTTCTCTCAATTTTGAATATACATATTTATGTTATAGCAACATATTAAAAAAATATCATAATTCATAATTTGTTTCACTATTGAATGTTGATAATTTAATACCCACTTCAAGAATAACATTAAATATTTGTTAAAATTATTAATATATTTGAATGCATTATTGAAAAAAATCATGTTAAAGTAATTAACATATTTGGATGTATTATTGAAAAAAATTCCAAAAAAATAAAATATTTAGATTTTTCCATATTCTATAAATAAATTTCCACTTTATTTCAAAGAAAATGTCGAATATCGTTAAGAGTGCCAACATTCCAAACTAAATTTAAAAATGCAATACAAATAATGGATTTTGAAGGAATTTGCAGCCTCTAATCATTAGTGGTGAACACACCAATAAAACAAAAGCCACAAATATTAAAAAAAACATAATTCGTAAGTGGAGTTTAAAAAAAAATAAAGCGCATCCTCTAGATTTTGAAATCTGCACTGTAGAAGTTCCCATCGAGTGCCTTTGTCATGTCAACTTTGTTTGTGTCTTGTCTAACTTTAATGGATTCTTGTACCGCCATTGGAGAAGCTCCCAATGACAATCTATTGTCATTGTTGTGTGGGGTTGTTATAGTTGAGTGTCTTTGAATTATAAGGTATTAACCACCAATGTATAACAATAGAACATTTCTCTCCAAATCAATGTTTTTTATATACCGTGTGCACTCTAAAATTGTAAAACATGCAATTTTTTTTTTATAAAATCATATTTCAAATTAAGAAAACAAAAACGACTTTAATGAATTTTAAGAGCTTTTAACACATTTTTAATCAATTTTAAATTCATCAAAGTTTTACTTTATTATAAATATATAAGCACATTTTTAATCAATTTTAAATTCATCAAAGTTTTACTTTATTATAAATATATAAGTATTACTTGAAGGTAATTTCATTTTTTATGATATAAAAAATAATTCATTGTTGTTGATAGCTAAAACATATTATTATAAAAATTAACATTGATTTTAAATAATTTAATATGTTTTTTTTAATTATTAATATGGTCAAAGTACTTGCATGGTATTGAAAATAAAAAAGGTGAGTGCACAAAGTAACAACAACAAAACATAAAGTTCAAAATCTAGCAACTTAGTGTTTTATCAATTAAATACAAATTTTATTTTGAGATTATAATCAAAGTTGTTATCTCACGGATGGGGTGCTTCTAGGTACAAAGCATGGACAGTTCACGGGGAGGCCACTTGGCTAGACGACCAGCCATATGGCGCCTAATCAGACCCGCCCCCCGATACTTCACCTCATGGTTTTAACGTAGTCGTTGTCACCCTCCATACCACACTTGCGTCCAGCCTGTCGCACGATTTGGAAGCCTCGCAGCATGAGAAACTTCATGGCATCGTCTAGGTTGCCTCAACAGTCACATCCTCTTCTCAGCTATGGTGCCCCTACAGTCGAGCATGGGCGTGTTCTTCCTCACTCACTCCTCCGCGTTCTCCTTCACCATCCGTCCCTGGTTCAAATTATCCTCCTTCCCTTCTAGAGAGCTCTACACTCGGCCTTATAGACCTCAAGGCGACGCCTCACCCTTCTTCTTCTCCCCTGCGTTCTCCATCCTAGGCTGACAAGAGCCTTCACCATGCCCCGTTTGAGAGGTAAGTCTAGGAGAGGGGCAGCCTGGTACACAGCTAAGGGAAAGGAGGTACCCAATCCTGACCCTCCACCTGAAAATGAAGCTATCCCAGTCTTGGCTCCTATCTTAGCTCCCATTCCTGTAGAACCTCTTCGAGAGGCCACCCGAACCTTTCACCGCTCTCGAACCCCTTCGACTACCGAGTAGAATGGTTTGACACCCTTGGGAATTCACTGGGCTACGCGCCTCCCGCCCCTCCCCTCCTCGTCGCCCAACTCCTTCATCCTCTCCCTCTCGCCACCGGGTTGATGCTACCTCCGCTCCCATGCCCCTTCCATCCTCCTCTTTCGACTCACCGCTTCCCCCCCACCCCCCTCCGCCTGTGACAGGTGCGTTGACCAAGAAGAGATCATGGCTTCCTCGTGCGACATCACTAGGGGACATGAGGAAGTCAAGTCTACACTTCTAGAACTACAGAAGAAGGATGTTGAATGTTGGAGCCAGGTGGACATTCTGATGACCTTTCCACAGGACCTTCGACAAGCAATTGCGGATCGGGACAAGGGAAAATCAAAGAAGACCCAGGCCTTCACGGGACCAAGGCTCGGTCCAGGTTTCTATTGTTTTCTTGTTTCATGTTTTTAGCTTATGTATTTTTTTTATAGCTAGCCATGGCAAGATAGCCTGCTTTGTTTAGTTTACTTCTTAGCACTTCACCTTGCTCGGCTTTGTAGCTTTTTGGCATGTCTCACTCTGGTTTTTTGGACAAGTGGCAGTGGCAATAGTGATTTCCAAGATGGGCACTGTTGCCATGTATGCCTAGTCTCCATAGACAGTATGTAATTTTTCTAAGAAGGCTCTAATACAAACACTAATTTACAAAAAAAATAAAAATCAAAGTTGTCCTAGAGGATGATAAGTACAAAATAGTCGCTAATGCATTTTCATTGATGACTATGGAGAGTATGCAATAACAAGGATCATGGCTGGTTGTCATTATCTTTTAGGGGTGACTCATGTTATCACAAGACTTTCTCCTTCAAGTGCCAAGTAGTTTTCAATCCATGATGCATTTACACATGTCCTATTTTGGATAATTGAATTGGAATTTTGTATTTTAATTTCATAAAATGTTTCATTTAATGGTTCCAAGAGAACAATGCTCTTAATCCCTCAAACATAGATCCACTAGTAAACCCCTTATTGTATTTCATTAAGGAGGTTCACTGCTTCACTTTACTCAACTTATGTGCTATGATATTCATAATCCATGTATATATTCTTGTATTTGGACAACTTAAGATGAACTTAGTACATCAATATGAATTGGGATCGAAACATAGTGATCTTTCCATTGAATACATTACACTAATTAATACTGCCATTGTTGGATCTTGCCACAACTTCTCATTGACCTAATGGTTGAATTGCATCATTGAATCCCAAAAGGAGCATATAGTGATGAACTTGGTGAGATACTCATTCACCAATGGGATAAGACTATCTCACAAATGTGTGGCCTTCTTTATAATTGTTGCTTTTACCCTCCATCTAAGCTTTCTGGTTCTTGAATTGTTCTTTTAACTCAATGCTTCCTTGCTCATGGCTAAGAGGTTGGAGTGCATTTTCTTTAATTTCACCTTGGACATATATACACTCATTAAGCATCTAGATTCTTCCAGAATATGAATCTCAATTGACTCAATTTACCTTGTAACCCTCATAACAAACTAAATAATAAATACATTTACCATATCAATCTTTAATTATTTAATATTAAATTGCTATAACACAAATCTTTTAACACCTACAGATTTACCCTCATTTTACTCCTTCGCATGCCAATAACATGTAAAAGATAATATTTATTCTTTAATACATCACAAGTAAATATAATATTTACAATGCAAACATATTATTTTGATGTTTGCTGACGCAACCTGCCCCTCCGCGGATGGTCGCTCCACCAGGACCTTCTCTTTCTTTATGGCTCGAAGAGTCAACGCTCTTCCAACTCCCTCGGGAGTTCTTTACCCATAGTCTTCTCGGTGATCCTCCCTTCGTACTTCGGGGGATCGGGTTTCGCGGATTCGTGAACCTTACGACACTACTCTCGTGCCACTCGAAACGATGAACCCCGAGTACCAATGGTCAACGGTCAACCCTCGGGATATCGCCACCCGCGATGTCAACAGTCTAAGTCTACACCCCCTGAGTGCCGAGGTGTCGATTCCCCGAGACTACGCCATCTGTATTCCACTAGTCTCCGGGGCCCCACTCTGCCACGTCACTTCAGGACTTCGTCGATTTCAATTCCACGATGCACGCTTCCCTGTTGCCAGAAATCCCCAAACGTCGACTCCATGGGAGCTCATGACACCTGTCCCCGCTCAAATCGACGGTTCCCGTTTAATCGAGAAATCGCTACTCGCGATTTCAAAAGGTAACCTCTTACCTCGTAAACCACCGAATGTCGATATGCGACGACGCTTGATTCTTTGACTGCCTGCAAGTTAACTTCCTCGCAACTCCCCTCAGATCGAACGGCCTGCGGAGACTCGCGAATCTTCTCCAAAATTTCAAATCGTCGATTCTCTTCCTCTAAGGGAATTCTCCGTTCTGCCACCTTCGTCCTGCGTAAACTTCACTGGGGTCTATCCCCACAATGAAGCAAAGGAACTATCCCTCCTGAGCTTTACCAACTCCGATTCACTCAGAGGTCTTTCGAACACACTCCTTGTGCTCGACCTTCAACTACTCTCAACAGTGCTGAAGTATTCCAGGTTCAGTGCGCTCATAGTCACAACAACCTGGCTTTTCCCTTCTCAGACTTGCTACTGAGACTTCAATCCGATCTGCACTCTACCTACACGGTTTGAACAATCTAACACAACTCTGGGTCGATGAGAATAAGAGCTTCACTGTTGAACCTCCTCAACGCACTCTATGCGGAGGAATTTCGACTGCACCCTATGCAGGAATCTCCTGGCTCAAACAGTGAAACAATTGAAACTTATTCTCTCCTTTCTCCCAGATTTCTAATCTGCCATGAAATTACATATGCAGCATATATTATGAAGGCATAACAACAAGCAAGCATGCAACAACATAATATCAACAATACACAGAGAATAATCACCGCCATGAAATTTGAATCAAAGCTTTCCTATTAATTCAATATCTATACATGGGGATTCTTCACAAGTTCTCTGCTCTGCTCTCCTTGCTCCTGTATGAATGAATGAGAATAATACAATGTACAAAGGAGGGTGCCTATATTCTGTTTTCCCTCTCGAAAGTAAAACTGTCTAATCTAGACTTAATTATTTTATCTACTTGCATTAATTCTAATAAGTGCCTCAACTACCTAAGGACGAGAGCTTATCTGCTCAAGGTTCGTTACAATGTACAAGTGCCCTTCATTACATCAACGCATTAATGTTTGGCGCAGCCAATATCAAGGTAAGATTCAAAAAGAAATTTGCTGGCTTGTCAGGCTATCTTTTCCCCGCTCCACGCGCTGGCTCGCTTGATGATGTGTGGATGCTCCTGCATCATACTCCTCAGCTCAAAAGATTTCATGGGCTCCTGTCCATGAGATCCTGTACAGTGTGCCCATGTTTCTGTATGGTTGCTTCTGTCTCCCAGCTGGCATCCTCCACTGGGTGGTTTTTCCATTTCACTAGGTATTCAAAATATTGCTTCCTCCTGGTTTTCCTGCCTACTCTTTTATCCAGTATGAACTCCATCTGCGGCTTCTGTGCAACCGGCAATTACTTCTGCCAATGGATTACTGGTTCATCAGTTCCAGTTTCTGTATCCTCATCCCTGTAGGGGTATAAATCCAAAATATTGAAAATCGGAGATATCCCGATGCCCTCTGGCAACTCAAGCTCATATGCGTTTTCCCCGAATTTCTTCAGGACTTTGCATGGCCCAATCTTCTTCATTTTGAGCTTGTTATACGTTCCCCTTGGGAACATTTCTTTTCTCAGGTGTGCCAGAACCATGTCCCCAACTTCAAACTGAAGTTGTCTCTTTTGCTGATCGGCTCTGCGCTTATACTCCTGATTTGATTTCTGCAGTCGCTGCTTCACCTCCGCGTGAAGTTCTTGTATCGCTTCAGCAAACTCTTCAGCCCTCGCGCTGCTAGTTTCAGCCTGTTCTGGCTCCTTGAGCTCAGACACTCCTCTCGGCTGTGTCCCATACAAAATTTGAAATGGTCTCTTACCTGTACTTCGATTCACCGAATCGTTGTATGCAAATTCTGCCTGTGGCAATATCTGATCTCAACTGGTGTGATGCTCTGTCACCAGACTCCTCAATAAATCTCCAAGGCTCCTGTTCACCACCTCGGTCTGTCCATCTGTCTGGGGATGGTACACAGAACTGAATGCCAAGTCAGTCCCCAGATTTTTCCATAGCATCCTCCAAAAGTGACCTATGAACTTCGTGTCCCGATCCGAGACTATGCTCCTCGACAATCCATGCAATCGCACAATCTCTTTGAAAAACAAGTTGGTGATGTGTGTCGCATCGCTGGTCTTATGACACGGAATGAAATGTGCCATTTTCGAGAACCTGTCCACCACCACAAAGATGGAATCCACTCCTCGTTGCATTCTCAGCTAACCCAACACAAAATCCATACTAATGGCCTCCCATGGCCTCTGAGGTATGGGCAACGGATGATAGAACCCTGTGTTCTGTTTTCGGCCCTTTGCATGTTGACATATCCTGCACCTGTCAACAAACCTTTTCACATCTGCGCGCATACCTAGCCAGTAATATGATTCGCTCAGCTTGGCGAATGTTTTGTCATGCCCGAAATGACCTGCTAAGCCTCCGCTGTGCTTCTCCTTTACCAAATTCTCTCTCATAGAGAAATCTGGAATGCACAACTGATTGCCTTTGAACAACAATCCATCCTGTATTAAGAAATCTATCCACGGGCTCCTATCTCTAAGCACCGGATTCTCGGCTGCTTCATAAGCTTCCCCGAAATTTGCATCACCTGCATACATATCCTTCAGGTTTTCAAAACCCAGCATCTTCACTCTGAATTCCTGTAGCAGTAAACTCTTTCTGCTCAAAGCGTCTGCTACCTTGTTAGCAGCTCCCGAAATGTGCTTTATCACGAACGTGAAATTCTTCATATACTCCACCCATTTCGCATGCTTTTGATTCAGCTTCTCCTGCTGACTTATGAACTGCAACGCGTGATTATCACTGTACAGCACAAACTCTTTGGGTATGAGATAATGCCTCCACTTTTTCAATGCCTGGATGATGGCATAGAACTCTTTGTCATACATGGAGTATTTTATCTTGGCATCATCCAATTTCTCGCTGTAATACGCCACAGGTCGGTCATCCTGACTCAAGACCCCTCCAATAGCATACCCACTAGCATCACACTTCACCTGGAAGGTCTTCTGAAAATCAGGCAGCACCAGAATTGGCTGCTCTGTTATCTTTCGCTTCAACAGATTGAAGCTTCTCTTAGCCTCTGCTGTCCAATGAAAAACTTTATGCTGCTTCTTTACCGTGTCCATCATTGCGGCGCTAATTCCACTAAAATTCTGAATGAATTTTCTGTAGAAACTAGCTAAACTATGGAAGCTTCTTACCTCAAAAACATTCATCGGCGATGGCCAATTCCTGATTACTTCCACCTTCTCAGGATCCATCTTCAGCTCATTAGCCGAGATTACAAAACCCAAATATATGAGTTTTGTCTGCATAAATGAGCATTTCTTCAAATTTATCAGCAGCTTCTCCTGCTGTAGACTTCTCATCACAATGGCCAAATGCCTCAAATGCTCAGCCTTGGTCTTGCTGAAAATTAAAATATCATCCAGGTATACGACCACAAATTTGCCAATGAACTCTCGCAGGACTTCATTCATCAGCCTCATAAAAGTGCTTGGCGCGTTTGTCAAACCGAACGGCATGACCATCCATTCGTACAAACCTTCGTTTGTTTTGAATGTTGTTTTCCACTCATCTCCCTCTCTCATCCGGATCTGATGGTATCCGCTCTTGAGATCAATTTTCGAAAAATAATTTGCCCCGCTCAGGCAATCCATCAAGTCGTCCATTCTCGACAGTGGAAACCTGTACCTGATGGTGATTTTGTTTATCGCCCTGGA
This sequence comes from Picea engelmannii, assembly GCA_009831015.1. Taxonomy (NCBI): domain Eukaryota; kingdom Viridiplantae; phylum Streptophyta; class Pinopsida; order Pinales; family Pinaceae; genus Picea; species Picea engelmannii. Next base: position 772,221 of record ML786534.1, on the reverse strand, counting down.
GTCTGTACACATCCTCCAGCCTCCATCCTTCTTCGGACTTAGTACTGTCGGAACAGCACACGGACTAAGGCTCTCCCTAACCAGTCCTTTGTCCAGCAGGCCCTGTACCTGTCTTTTGACCTCCTCGTTCTCCTGAGGTGTCAACCTGTATGCTGCCTTATTTGGAAAGCTTGCTCCGGGTATGAGGTCAATGTGGTGACTCACACTTCTCATCGGTGGCAACGAATGCGGTAGTTCATCCACGATGATATCAGCGAACTCTTCCAACAGTTGCTGAATCTCCTCTGGCAAGTCGTCCACTCTTGTGCTTGTCAGGACAATTCTCGGCTTCCTGACAACAAAGAATTGTGGATCTTCATTCTTTTCCAGCTCTGTGAGAAGCTCTTTCCCACTCATGAGAAGTATCGTGCTGCTAACTTCTGGTTTCACTTCCTTATCCTTTATCGGCAACAACTTATGGATTCTCCCATCCTTCTCCAAGGTGTATGTGTTCATCCTCCCATCATGAACAACATTCCTATCATACTGCCATGGTCTTCCCAACAGTATATGACACACGTCCATGGGAATAACATCGCACAGAATCTCATTATGATAATTCCCAATTTTAAATTTAACTAAGCATTGTTTAGTGACACTTACCCGGTGTCCTTTCTGTAACCACGAGACTTTATACGGACTCGGGTGCTTAGTCATTGTCAGCTCCAGCTTTTCCACCATCTCGGTTGAAACGAGATCATCAGTGCTCCCACTGTCAACTATGACTTTGCATTTTCTGTCCTTGGTTGTACAAGCCGTTCTGAACAGTCTGCTCCTCTGCACTGAACTTTCCACCTCCTTCTCAGGTGTCAAAAGGATCTTATGCATCCCAAGCGATCTTCCACTGTCTGCATCTTCGTTCTCAACGTCACGCCTCTACGCCTCATCGACGTGAGTTTTTCCTCTGTCCACTTTCCTCTTTGGACAATCCATAGCTTTGTGGTCATCTTTACCACACGTAAAACATGTGATAATTCCTCCTCGCCCCCTGCCTCGACCTCGGGTACGAGAAAATGCGTTCACGTCAGCATATCCTCCTTGCTGATCATCTTGCTGCTTCCTCGGCTCATCCTTTTGCTGCCTCTGCTGCGAGGTTCCACCTCTTTCAGCTCTTCCCTGAGGTCTTTTCCAATCCTCCTTGGGTTTCTGGGTTTTCTCTTGGGCAACTGCCTTGCCTCTAGGCTGGCTTCTGCCTCGCCCTCACTGTCCTTGCTTGCGGCTCAGCTTCTCCTCGGCTTTTAGAGCCATTTGGTACGCATCCTCAACTGTTTAGATGGTCAGCATGCTCAATTCATCCTGAATGTCATACCTCAGACCATTCAGGTACCTTGCCACCTTTTCGTCATCACTCTCCCGATGACCAGCTCGAATATTGAGCCTATAGAATTCCTCGGTGTATTCTTTCACCGTCATCAACTTCTGTCTCAGGTTCTTCATGCGCCTGAACAGAGTGATCTAGTAATCTCTCGGAATGAACTTCGCCTTCATCTTGGCGATCATCTGATCCCAGCTCTTGATCTTCTGTTTTCCTTTGCAACACCTATCAGCCTGCAACTCATCCCACCATAAGGCTGCATGTCCCTTCAATTTCGTGACAGCATGCCTCACCTTCTTGTCCTCTTCGATATCTTCGTAATCGAAGTAGGTGTCGAGTGCTCGGATCCAATCCGACAACTCTTCTGTGTTTAGACTCCCCTCATAGACGGGAATGTCCATCTTCGTCTTTGAGCTCATTCTCAAAATGGCTCTGATCAACCTCTCTGTCGATGCGTCTTCAGCTGAGACCTCTTCGACATCATGTCCAGCTTCCTCCTCCACTTCGGAATCGTTGAACTCTGTTGTACCATCTCCACGCCTTTGGGTGGTCTCCATCTCCTCGAGTCTCGCCCTGAGATCTCGTATTTGCCAATCCATCTCTGGGTTACCTTCCGGTCTACCCCTTCTTCGGGCATCCCTGTCTTCACGATCAGGTGACTGCCTCTCCCTTCTCGGTGGCATTTTGTCTTCTACTTCTCTCTGCTACCCGAACAAAGAGAACTCCAACTCCCGCTCTGATACCACTCTGACGCAACCTGCCCCTCCGCGGACGGTCGCTCCACCAGGACCTTCTCTTTCTTTATGGCTCGAAGAGTCAATGCTCTTCCAACTCCCTCAGGAGTTCTTTACCCACAGTCTTCTCGGCGATCCTCCCTTCGTACTTCAGGAGATCGGGTTTTGCGGATTCGCGAACCTTATGACACTACTCTCGTGCCACTTGAAACGCCGAACCCCGAGTACCGATGGTCAACGGTCAACCCTCGGGATATCACCACCCACGATGTCAACAGTCTGAGTCTACACCCCCCGAGTGCCGAGGTGTCGATTCCCCGAGACTACGCCATCTGTATTCCACTAGTCTCTGGGGCCCCACTCTGCCATGTCGCTTCGGGACTTCGTGGATTTCAATTCCACGATGCACGCTTCCCTATTGCCAGAAATCCCCGAACGCCGACTCCGTGGGAGCTCGTGACACCTGTCCCCGCTCAAATCAACGGTTCCCGTTTAATCGGGAAATCGCTACTCGCGATTTCAAAAGGTAACCTCTTACCTCGTAAATCACCGAATGCCGATATGCGACGACGCTTGATTCTTTGACTGCCTGCAAGTTAACTTCCTCGCAACTCCCCTCAGATCGAACGGCCCGCGGGGACTCGCGAATCTTCTCCGAGATTTCAAATCGTCGATTCTCTTCCTCTAAGGGAATTCTCCGTTCCGCCACCTTCGTCCTGCGTAAACTTCACTGGGGTCTATCCCCACAATGAAGCAAAGGAACTATCCCTCCTGAGCTTTACCAACTCCGATTCACTCAGAGGTCTTTCGAACACACTCCCTGTGCTCGACCTTCAACTACTCTCAACAGTGTTGAAGTATTCCAGGTCCAGTGCGCTCACAGTCACAACAACCTGGCTTTTCCCTTCTCAAACTTGCTACTGAGACTTCAATCCGACCTGCACTCTACCTGCACGGTTCGAACAATCTAACACAACTCTGGGTCGATGAGAATAAGAGCTTCACTGTTGAACCTCCTCAACGCACTCTATGTGGAAGAATTTCGACTGCACCCTATGCAGGAATCTCCTGGCTCGAACAGTGAAACAATTGAAACTTATTCTCTCCTTTCTCCCAGATTTCTAATCTGCCATGAAATTACATATGCATCATATATTATGAAGGCATAACAACAAGCAAGCATGCAACAACATAATATCAACAATACACAGAGAATAATCACCGCCATGAAATTTGAATCAAAGCTTTCCTATTAATTCAATATCTGTACATGGGGATTCTTCACAAGTTCTCTGCTCTGCTCTCCTTGCTCCTATATGAATGAATGAGAATAATACAATGTACAAAGGAGGGTGCCTATATTCCGTTTTCCCTCTCGAAAGTAAAACTGTCTAATCTAGACTTAATTATTTTATCTACTTGCATTAATTCTAATAAGTGCCTCAACTACCTAAGGACGAGAGCTTATCTGCTCAAGGTCCGTTACAATGTACAAGTGCGCTTCATTACATCAACGCATTAATGTTTGGCACAACCAATATCAAGGTAAGATTCAAAAAGAAGTTTGCTGGCTTGTGAGGGTGTCTTTTCCCCGCTCCACACGTTGGCTCGCTTGATGATGTGTGGATGCTCCTGCATCATTTGCACAAATGGTTTATGCCTAAGATGACGTACAAGACTATGAATATATTCAATTTTGGTAGTCTTTATATTAAGAGTATCTACTTGCAGTCGTGACCACATCCAAATATGGAATTCTGTAAACTAGTAACAAATGGATGTAAAGTTTAAACATTCCAGTGTGTGAAATGGTATGAGAATCAATTAAAGTGGGTGGCGCAAAAATGTAATACAATATTTGAACTTTTCCCATTGGAGATACATGGATGTAACACCAAAGTAATCCACTCCACTCAGATAGTTGGAACAATAATATAATGAAATCAAATCCATCTCCCATGTGATTATGTACTGTTCATTAGACCCTCGTTTCAAGGTTATGGGTGGAATTTTTAACTTTAATGGTACAATCAACTTTATTAAAGTTTTTCGGTTCATTAGAGTCATGGAATAAACTTTATAGTACATTCAACTTTATTAAAGTTTATGGGTTCAATCATGTCATGGAATCCAGTTACTTACTGGGAACATAATTCCACCTCCTTCGAATTTACAGGAAACACGAGCATCGCTACTTCAAGATCTGAATCACCTGCCCCTAAATTAGACGTCGGTACATATACAATATTTCTTCCCGTTTTGCCTTTCCTCCTGCGTCCTGGTTGTTCTTATCTTCATACTCTGGAATACTCTGTTTCCCTTATTGGGTATTCTGCGCWAATCTCCTCTGCTWATCTGCTCTGATCTCACTCGCTGTTGCCTCAAGCAATGGATATTGTAACCGGAACCGCGGGCAACACCATTAGCAGCGMTATTGTTGTTCCACTCATCCAACAACTCATCCAYCAGATAGATGATGTCATTCACTTGGATGACAACCGTAAGCTTCTGGAAGAGCAGTTAAATCGTATGAAGGGCCTATTGCTTGATATTAGCTCTCAGTTCCAACATCAACAGAGGGAGGTACCGGATTCTCTGAAGAATTGTTTGCTAAGGATGCAACGTAAAGTTGGAGAGGCCGGAGAGTTGATCCATCGCTCACAGCGCCCGTGGCTGCAGCAGTGTATTGACTGCGTCCTTTGCAACCCCAAAGTCTTTACGCAAATCCGAGAGTGGAACACAACTATTCGCGATCTCCATGATCAGCTTAGAACCGACTTCTCCGTGATTTGCAGTGCTCAACTGATTGCGTCCGCGGCACCACAAGAGGCAGGCGTACTACTTCAGGATCAACCCGACACAGGATTGGTAGGGTTGCAATTTAAAGATGCCGAAACCCAGCTTGTGAAATGGCTTACGGATTCTTCCCACGTAGACATTCATACAATTGGTGTATATGGCATGGGGGGTGTTGGGAAAACAACACTGCTCAAAAAAGTCCACAACACCGTCCAGGTTAGTCCCATTTTTGATCATGTGATTTGGGTTACCGTAGCTCAATTTCCAATTCAGCAGATACAAGAAAATATTGCTTCTGCAATTAATTTAGATCTGGCAAACTATTCTACTGATGCGCGGAAGATGAAGTTGTCTGCCCATCTCAAGACGAAGAAATTTTTTCTGATTCTAGATGACATGTGGAGTGGACTCAACTTGAAAGAATTGGGAGTGGAATTTGGCACTGGCAAGGGTAGCAAAGTTGTATTCTCTACTCGAAATAGAGATCTGATCGGAGAAATGAACGCAGAAGAGTCCATAGAAATACGGCAGCTACCAACAGAGGAGGCGTGGGACCTGTTTTGCAGAGTAGCTTTCAAAGACGGCCATGTTCCGGAGGACATGGAGCAAATTGCCAGAGAAGTCGCCGGCGAATGTAAAGGTTTGCCATTGGCGATAACTGTAATAGCCTCAACAATGAAGAGCAAGAGAGCTATAAATGACTGGAAGTTTGCCTTAAGGCAAATGCAAAAAGTGGATTTAAGTTTTCCAATTACTCATCCTCGCATTGATCGAGATTTGTATCAGCGATTGAGATGGAGTTACGATGCTTTGCCCACCACTGCTGATTTGAAAAACTGCTTTCTTTACTGTGCCCTGTTCGAAGAAGATGCACTATTTGAGGGGGAAGATATGGTCCAAATGTGGATCTCAGAAGGTCTGATTAAGACCAGTGATGGGGACTACGACTATTTATTGGACACTGGGCGCAGCTATGTAAAGTTGCTTCTAGATCGTTGCTTGCTGAATATGAATAGTGACGGTGATTTTACTGTTCACGACGTTATCCGCGATATGGGAATATATATTGGAGAGAAAGAGGAAAATTATGCATGTAGGGCAGGTCAAAGGCTTCAACATTTCCCCGATATGGAGGCCCTTGCTGATTGCAAACGATTATCAGTTCGGCACAACAATATTACGTCTTTGCCGACAAAGGAATTTACATGTCCAAAATTAGTTTCTCTATTATTAGGAGAAAATACAGAATTGAGAACAATTCCAGAAGGCTTTTTCCTCAACTTCACCTCTCTGAAGGTATTGGACCTAAGCGGAACAGCGTTAACATCATTGCCAACATCACTATGGCAATTGATACACCTCGAGTGTCTTGTCTTGAGTGAGACTGAGATTGAGAATATTCCTTCAGACATAGGTAATCTTGTTCACCTTAAATTTTTGTATCTTGTTGGTTGTTCAGCTTTAATGTCATTGCCTAGTGAAATAGGAAAACTTACCAATCTCAAGTATCTAAATATTAGTGAGAGTCCGAAATTAATGCCGTTTCCACATGACATTAAAGTACTTTTAAAGTGCAAGATTGTAGGAGACGATGAGGCAACGGGAGAAAATACTGAACTATGTTAAGAACACACCAACATAATGTAAAGAAAATTAATGAGATTTGAACTTTGTATATATATATCATGAAATATAATGATTTTATCAATTTTTTTTAATGTTGAAATGTTTTTAATAAGATAATATTTATATATTTTAATTTTTTTTTTTTTATAATTTATAATTCATTTTTATTTTAAAGTTGTATAATAAAATGTTATTCTAATAATAAATTATGTACAAAATCTTTTAAATAAAATAATTGACATTAAATTTGGTGTACAATTATATTGAAACATAGTAGTTTATATTTTTTTTATAAAAAATATGGAGAAATATTATTAGTCATATTGAGTTCACATGTTGATCTTTAAAGCATGAAGATTTAAACATCATGATTTATATTTTTTTTTATGTAAAGAATAAAGAGAAATATTATTAGTGGTTCTCAAACTTTAATCATTAAATGTGGAGGTACATGCAAACTCCTCATGATTAATAATGTGTATTCATTATATACATATATTTAATATTTAAAAGATATATTCATTAAAGTTAATCTTCCATGTGATTGCAATTTCACATCCTCAATATTCAAATAATGTATTTACTATAGGGTTCCTGCACATAGAAAATATGAGAGGAGATATTGTACACTATTCTATATAAATTGCATTTTTTACACGCAACAATAGCTGTATTATATAGAGTTTTTCAGATCTAACTAATTTCTAAATTAGGAAGAGAAGTTGAGAAAATATCTCAACCGATCTCTAACAACTCACAACAATAAAGGAAGTGTTATCTACAACACCTCCCCTTAATGCTTACATTATTGAAAACAATATTGGAATCAAAATAAAAATATTTTTGAACTTCGATCTGTGTCTGGTCTGGTTTTCATCAACATTTCTACCCACTCTAAAATCTCATAGACTACACTCTTTTTCAACTATCAACTTCGAGCTACCACTTGATCCATTTAATATATGATTGCTTCTGGCCATCAATGATGTATTTGTAGGATCAATGATTCTTAACTACCTTGAAACATAGTCTTGATACTGAATCACTCTATGAACATACTTCCATTTTTCAAATACACAATGAATTATGTATTGTGTCAGTTATATAGGAAAGCAATCTAGATATTTAATGTATACAGTAGTCAATCATACAACTTGACCTTTTTTCACATACACAAACACACAAAGATAACCTGTAATCGTTGTTCTTGTAGCACCGAAGGACAATAAGAAACACCCACTTATAACAGATTGTATACATAATCAAACCAATGGTATGTTATTTTGGCACCGAAGAACATCAAGAACCACCTACTAAAACTATGTTACTTTGTTCTATGAGCGGCCTTTCATCATATCAATTCACAAACACACAAGCTCTCTAAAGCTTTCACATTTTTCACTTCAAATAAAAATAACTATTTCCACAATCACAAAGAAAAATATGTATACCCTTTGACCTCAATCAAAACCTGGAAGTAGCATGGTACTTTCACCTTCATATTTGACTTCAAACTGTCAAAAACTTCCACAGGAAAATCTAAAAAAATGTTGTTGTAGATGATTTGAAGTAGAGTTGGCATATCTGGCATCCATCTCGTTATTGCTCCTTCTGTCACGAGCTTCCTTTCAAACTCACGCAGTGATCCTTAAATTCAAAACCTTGGAGCTTCGTCCCTATGTTGTTACAACGTAACGAACCGACAGTTGCAAGATTGAATCAACAGATATTGTCTCTCTTTATGCTACATCAATAGTGCATGTATCGGGTTCTATCCATCGCACACTAAAAATGCCAATGAAACAAAATTAATACGACCCTTCTTCCTTCCGTGGCTTGACCGATGGGTAGTTTCTTCAAACATAAGCAATGATCTCTCTGTGTGTTGAAATAAACAGAAGCAACATACACATAGACTTCAAGAATTTATAGACCAACTTAAATCTAATCTAGTTAAGAATCAATATAAATTGCACACAGAAAAATCACATGAATCTACTCCTACAACAACAAATTAAAATAGAGGAGTTCCCATGATCACAGCCCCTCTCATGAGAGAGTTAGGGATAAATCAACTCTGAAACCAACATTGTGCACCCAAGATGCCATAGGAGAGAAGGTCTCACCTGAGATGCCATGAGAATCACAGAGACCGATAGTCTCGTGTTGGATGCAAAAGGACAATGCATACAAGGAATCCTCTTGGGTTTAAATACATTCATTCATTCATAATGAAATACAAAGTAATAAGCATTAACCATTAAAACATATATACATTCAACTTAGAACACATAGTATATTGCAGAGAGAAAGAGAGAAAGGACTTTGGATTATGTTCATTAACATCAAAATACATACATATATAGAGAACGATAACATAGGTCCATGCCATGCACTATAGATTCATTCAATAGTAATTCCATTCTACTGCACTATGTGTTCTGTTCACATTCCTTCATTCCTACACCTTTCTCACTCTAATACAAACTCATATAAGCTCATACAAAATTGGACATGGAACTCTCTCTTTTTGTTCCAATCGACTCTCTGCCATAGACGTGCACTCACTCTGTTGATTCTCTTCTTTGTTGTAACTTAATCCACTGACTATTTTTCTCCACTCCACTCTCTTGAGTGAACGTTGGATCCACATGCAACCCCCAAATCTTCCTGGAGTGTGGAAATACTAACTTTCTTATCAGCTCAACCATACCTTCTCCCAAGATCCTTTGGGTTGTTATAGTACTTGATTACAAAATATTCCCGAAGATATGATTAGATTTGTTGCATGTGGTCTTCTCTTTGATTCCTTCTGCGTAGTTCAAAACTGAGTTGCGCACACCATCTTCCTTTGGTTGACACTGCTGCTAATATTTCCTTGCACCACGCAGTGCATCTTCGTGACCATGAACACAATATTGATTTGTGGCATGCGTGCAAATTCCAAAAAACCTTGGGTGCCAACAAACCCTCAACACTATTAGTTGGCTCGTCCTCGATCCAATGACACTGTTCATGGATTGACATAAAAAGTTGACAACATTGTCGTCATGAGTTCCTGGAGGAATTGTTGAAATTGGCTATCAACATCATTAAAAGTTTCCTACAACCTTTGAGTGAGCTAAACAACCTCATTTTCATCAATTGTTGTAAATTTTGGGGACTGAAGACTGATTTGCTCCATATTTTTTAGCATTGGAGTTGCCACTATGTGTGCCACTGGGAGATGATTGTAACATGCATGGGCTTTGTCATTCCTATCATTGGAAATTCTAGAGAGAGTCTCTTGTTTTGACCGAGCTACAATAATATCCTTAGTTTTTTTGGCAATCATTGTCATTGTAGTGTGTCTCTCACCCAGAGGTAAGGATGTCATGGTGCTCTTTTGTTGTGTGACTACTACTTCCGTAGTATATATCCATTCATCGACGACATTGATCTCGGGTAGATTATGGAGATGAGTACAGAGTAGGAAGCTATACTCAACGAGACCTGTGAAATCCTTGATGCATGCTTGGACCTTTTGCAGTGCTTCCTTGGCCATGACAATATTTTTTTGCAACCCTTGATTATCTATGGTATGCCATTTTATCTTCTCACAAAGCTCGAGATTTTGTATCTCCAAAACCTAGATCTGGTCCTTGACCGTGTGATGTTTTTGAGTTGCATGCATGTCTGGATAATCATCCCTAGGCTTGGGTACTTATGAATAAGCCTCATCCATGGTGTCGAGGATTTCTTTGTGAATTGTGAGCATCGTTTCTTGTTGTGCCTTACTTTCAGCGTGAACGGTGACCTATGGAAAATGAAGTGCTTCGAGCTCCTAATGCAAAACCTCTACTTCTTGTCGCACATACACTTCTTATTGATGCTTACCCTAAGTTTCTTTGTGTGTTGGAACTTCTAGTTGATGCTACTAACTTAGTTGTTCACGTGATTGGTTGAGTTCTCGGTGTCGATCTCTGAGCTCCATTATGATGGTAGTCATAAAATTTTGCAGGTTCTCTTTAGGAACCTGTGCCAATTCGAGTTCGGCACTGGCTAAGTCAAATGAGAAAACGACCAATGGATTGACCCCAACACTCTTCTTTGATTGGTGCCACTGACTTCAATGATTTTTTTCTCTTGAGGGGGTGAACTAGGTGGAGAAGCAATGGAAAATTGTCGACCTAAGTTGTTTAATTTACCTACAGTGTGTTTTAGAAATATTTACTGCATCATGAGATGTCCTCTAATTTCCTTGACCAACTTTGGGACATTCATAACCGTCATCCTTTTTTGTGTTACCGAGGTACTTGTATCTGTCCTTTTGCTTGTGTTCATCCGTTGATGTTTGTTGGGAACTTGACCAGGCACTATGGTGTGTTGTTTGGATGGCACAAGGACTTCCTCCTCGATGGTACTAAATTTTGTTGTGGGAGAGGGTGTGCGCTCTGATAGGATCAAAAACCATTAGGGCTAGCCCTTGTGTCACTAAGGGCCATTTCCTCTTGCGGGCCTTGTATTGGTCATCCTCAGACTCCTTATCAGTTTGTGATTGCTCATGCGGGAGATATATGTATTTTCCTTTGGAGGTGTCAAACTTCTACTGCTTCGATCATGAGGCTTGTTCTTTCTATCTAGTTGCGGCTGCAACCCTTTTCTTCTCTTGGTTTTTCTTTGTCCTTGTTTCGAGTTGCACTTACTCATCTTCGAAAGGAATTTGATAGTCCTCATCCCATTCTATGACACCTAGTTGGATGTCTTCTTCCATGATGCAAAAGGGGAGCATGGAAATGGATTTTTTCTTATTTTCACATGGATAAATGAAAATTTTATGGAAATCACACTTGAATTCAAGGTAGTCATCATACCTTTTCATGACACTCTTTGGAATGTGCAACATCACATTAGTGACTTGTATCAGATGCATGTACCACTTTTGAAAGGAATTGTTATACTTGGCTTAGACTGTTTGTTCTTTGGCATACTAGAGAATAATAAATCTAGGTGTGATGAAGAGTGGCACACTAGTTGCATCCTCTTCATGGCTCGGGGGGGGGAGCTTCATAGAATATGCCAAGTAATAAAATAACCCACCTTTAATGAAAATATTTTCCTAAGTTCTAGGCCTCTAAACAATCCTCAACAAACTCATTTATGAGATATCATTCCAAAGCCATTAGAACCCCTGAAGAACATCGCTCGATGACAATGATGACTCCCATGGGACATTCTTCCTTACGAAATTTCTAGAGTAGCTTAGAGGTAAGCAATTGTGTCATGAATTGGACTATATGTTTATTGATCCCTAGAATTACGACCATGTGAGACCCTCTACACATCCCATATTCAACATAAATCTCTTCCTAAATTACGTCCTTGGCCTTAACGGCATTGGTTGGCTCATTGTCTGTTGTTGGCAGGATTGAGAATCGATACGTGGTATTCTTGTCCACTTCGTATGGTTGTTCAAGCCACATATACCCTCCATGCAACAGACTAAGAAATAAGCATAGGAAAGCATGCACTAATGGACTCTAGTCAAAATGTAAGAAATCTACTAGAATCAGGACACCAAATTGTCAAAGGGACTTGGCCCATTTCTAAGTGAGTACCTTCTCTGTTCTGTTGGGATTTTGAACGATCTATGAATATTTAATGAACTAAAATTCAGGAAACTGGGTCAAATCACAGACATTATGATCTATGCACCACAACATAGGAACTTTCTCTAACATAGGGCTTACAAATCTTACATTAGATGAGATTACAAGCTCAAATATCAACTACTCCTTACTAGCTTTGACCTTTTATATTGCATTTGGCATACTTGGGGAGGCCATTGTTGTCTGTAATAGTACCACACCTCTATCTAATGTGAACTACATGCTGGGGGGACTCTGGTGGGCTAGACTATGGTGTGATATGGCTAAGCTATGGAAAATCTATTGCTTAAGTTTTTTATCCCTCGATTTTGCACTCTGCTCTCTGTCTACGATTCAGAAATGACAATTTGAAGTATGGTTTGGGAATTTTAAGTGTACCAAGGGTGGCATACCCCCATTGATTCCTACTACCAAGATATCATAAAACTTGTTTATGACGTATTTTCTCCATTATAACTATGACACGCCATAGGTACCTTCTTTCCATAACTATTCACCTTTCCCCATGTAATTTTCACCTCTTTGTGAGCTAACAAACCGCTTTTCCTTTCGACGTATCTTCTTGTATCTTGTCAATGTGTTTTTAATGAACATTATTTCATCCTTTTGAGTTTAATCCGATAGTTAAGTATAAATCTTTTCCAAAACAAGAAAAATCTTCATTGGTACAACTTGTCGTGTCCCACTTTATTATGTTGAGTTGGCTCTGCCACTTCTTTATTACTGTGATTTTGACTACTCTACCCATGCCCTAATTCCTATCTTTCGAGGGTGAAATGCATGGTTACTACATGCCCCTTCTTTCATGCTAGACATATCATCTTGTCGCATTGGCCCTTAGTAGGTCGGGATGTTTCTTTACTCATATTTTGTTCCTTATCCCTTACCATGGAGGGTCATCGATAATTATGGTCGAGACCAGGTGAGTTTACTGACCACCCCACCTTGGGTTTGGTTTGAATTTGGGATTGCACCACCCATCTGTTGGCACAGTTGTAGTCAAAGCAACTTGAGGGATGGGACTACTTACTGGTACAACATGATTGGAACTCAGATGGATCTTCCTTGTATTTGGACTCTAGTTAACCATCCAACTCCTTTCACATGAGCACATATGTTCTTAGGTATTTACCTTCGGCCATAATATTTCCTTGATTGTCTCCACTACTTTCTCCCATTCAAGTAGATGTTCATGATGTACTACCCACCATTGCACGGGTATTCCTTCTAACATTATGTCGAGAGATTGTATTCGATGGGTTAAGGGCATATTCTACATCTGAGAAAGGAATGTATCCACCAAGTCTTTTCTATCAAACTAATATAAGGTGTAATGGCTTAGTCCCACTTCATGCAGCACGATGGTAATTCATGCACATCTTCTTTTTGAAACCTCATAGATCTTATGATGCCATCTCTCCATATAATCATCTAAATCTATGTCAGATGAGAAAAACATTCTCCATATTAGCTCACCATCCGTCGTGGGATTGATATAATCCACCCTGCACCCTATAATTTGATACATTTTTTCAATAATATAGATCCATGCATCCTCATTCATGGGCTCGTTAGACATGTCTCCTTCATTTGGATCCAAAGGCGCAATTACGTGCAAGGTTTCTGTTTCAAAGGAAATATGTCATTCCTTAAAATTAAAAAATGTATTATTGTCAAATTCATTGTCAATGCCAAGTAACCTTGGTTAGGGATTAGAGTCATACATTATCTCAATCAGGTCAAACTTTGCTTTAGTCTCCACCCCTTCAATATTCACTTCTGCTTTCTCAATTTGATAGATGGGATATATTTGGTATTGATTAGCTAGCCTAGGTTGAATGGAGGAGCACACCAAACTTGGCCTACCCATCAACTCCAAAGATTTCTTCAACAAGATGTTCACATCATACCTCGGGTCCAATATGACACTGTGCATCTCATAGCTTCTGAGTTCAACTGTCATATTGAACTCTCTTCCTGTTATCTTCTACTTTCTCACTTGGTGCACATCCCTATTTGGTATCGGGGTAGATATGGCTACAATTGTATCTTCTTCCCCCATACATCTTGTCAACATGTGCATCAACTTATTTGCAACGTCAAGATCACTTAAAATTTTCACGCAACAATGCAAAAATTTACTTACTTGATCCTCTACTTGCACATCTGACAAGTTTTGTGTTGTGTTTCTTCTCACACTATATGTCACGACTCTTTGCACACACACTCCTCTATTTCCTTTTTCTCATCCCGCTACACCTCTTCCTATCCGTGGGCTTCTCCCAATGACCTATGTGTCATGCATTGTATTTCCTCATGCACACAAGCTTCCTCCAATGATTTTTGCGTTTCATGATGCAACTCTTCATGGGATTGAGCCTCCTCCAAGGATTTTTGTGTTGCTCATTATACCTCTTCACACACATGGGATTTCTCTAGTGATAATTGCACCATGTTTTGTAGCACTCCAAATGCTCTGTCCTCATCTAGAGTCCTTTATAGATCGACAAAAAATGATTTTGTTGCACAACATCAAACTTAGGAGGTGCATGTGCCACTTTTCTGATCTTCCCTTCTACGTTCCTACTCGAGATTTATCCATTCTCTAATTCCATTCATGTCTAAATTCCTCTTTGAGTTACCACCTCCACATCAGATTCTTCTTTTGGCTTGTAATTTCCGCATGGCTCGGAAGTCACCATATTGAGTGTTCCTATTGGATTTCTGAGAGGGAGGGGTGAATCGGTAATGAGCAATTATACTACTTTTAACCACAATATGCACTCTTTAAATTTTACCAATAGTGTTCAACACTTTATCATCAATGTATCATCTATGAATGCATCCAATATATATATATATATATATATATATATATATATATATATATATATATATATCGTAAGAATGTAAACATAAGTAGCACCACATCAATATCACATCAAGAACACAATACACTGGTTTTTACATGGAAACCCAAATGGGAGAAAACCACATAATGCTTTCTTATATATATCAAGAATTCAACCATAGGAAGCACTAACTTCCAAATTCTCCAGCTGCAACTGGAAGGAGGCTCCAACCCCCTATTCTCAGGCTCCAACATGAAAGAAGCTACAACTCCCTGAATTCTATGGCTCCAACCAGAAGGTGTCTCCAACCACCTATTTCTCAGGATCCAACTTGAAAGAAGCTCCAACTCCCTAATTCTCTGGCTCCAATCGGAAGGAGGCTACAAGCCCCTTTCCCCACCCCATCTTGCCGCCCTGAAATATAAGTGTAGACCAATTGTCATAGACTCTACCACTGTCACTATCACTGTCACTGCCACTGCCTATATCACATCAACCTGTAACCTGTCATTGACCAACCCGTCCAACCAATCACTGTCACCGATACTCAACCAGATCCTCTCACATGGATCATATACCAAGGACACCTCTCAACTAGATGTCCAAAATCACCAACACATGCCTCTACCAAGCATGTATCAATATCTCCAACATACCATCACAAGATATGTGTCTCAACCATGTACCAAAGCATGTACCAAACCATCAACCTGTACCATATCAATCATAAACTGTGTACCACAACCTATACCACAAAAAGTGCATCAACCATGCACCACACCTATACCAAAATTGTGCATGAACCATGTACCTCAACCTATACCATATGCCTAAAACATCAACTATGTATACCAACCATGTACATCAACCATGTATACCAACCATGTACATCAACCATGTGCACATCAACACCATACAATGTACCATACCATGTGCCAATCATGCACATCAACCATGTACACCAATCATGTACATCAACACCTATACCATACCATTCACCATGTACCATATACAATGAAATGTGTCTCAACTATATACCATATCATGTCATACACCATGTACCATAAGATATGCTAATCAAGTAATACCAATGGTGTACCTCAACCAAGTATCATCACTCACAATCATGCCATGTGCCATAATATAGGACTCATGTATATGTCAATATCACAAATATGTGCCTCTAACAATGAACCATAACAACCATATACCAAGTACCAAGTACCAATAGTCAATCATACAACTTGACCTTTTTTCACATACACAAACACACAAAGATAACCTGTAATAGTTGTTCTTGTAACACAAGAGGACAATAAGAACCGCCATATTATAACAAAATGTATTCATAATCAAACCAATGACATGTTATTTTGGCACCGAAGAACATCAAGAACCACCAACTAAAATTATGTTACTTTTTTGTATGAGCAGTCTTTCATCATATAATTTTACAAACACACAATCTCTCTAAAGCTTTCACATTTCACACTTCAAATAAAAATAACTAATTCCAAAATCACAAAGAAAAAACATGTATACCCTTTGACCTCAATCAAAACCTGGAAGCAACATGGTACTTTCGTCCTCAGTTTGGATTTCAAATTGTCAACAAATTCCATAGGAAAATCTAAAAAATTGATCCTGCAATTGATTTGAAGTAGAGTTGCCATATCTGGCATCCATCTCATTATTTCTCCTTCTATCACAAGCTTCCTTTCAAACTCACATAATGATCCTTCAATTAAAAACCTTAGAGCTTCATCCCTAAGTTGTTACAATGTACTGAGCCGATATTTTCTCCAATCTATCATGCACTCTTGCTTTAGTTTAATGAAATGACTTGATGGGTCAATAAAAAAATGCAAAGGACAACAAGATGGTAGGTTCTGATTTTCTCTCTCTGTTGATAGAACATCCTTTGTATGCAGCGATGGAAAATATTGCAAGATTGAATCAACTGATATCGACTCTTTTTATGCTACATCAATAGTGCATGTATCGGGTTCTATCCACTGCACACTAAAAATGCCAATGAAACAAAATCAATACGACCTTTCTTCCTTCTGTGGCTTGACTAATGGGTAGTTTCTTCAAACATAAGCGACGATCTCTCTCTGTGCATTGAAATAAACAACAACAATAGACACACAAACTTCAAGAATTTCTACACCAACTTAAATCCAATCTAGTTAAGAAACAATAGAACTTGCACACTAAAAACTCACACAAATATACTCCGACAACTAATCTACTCTCCTACAACAACAAATAAAAATAGAGGAATTTCCATGATCACAACCCCTCCCGTGAGAGAGTTAGGGCTAAACTAACTCTGAAACCAACATAGAAAATTGGAGAGAATACATTGTGCACACACAAAACACTATTGTATTATAAATTGTACTTTTTAACACACAACAATTCCTCTATTATATAGAATTTTCCAGATCTAACTAATTCCTTAATTAGGAGGAGAGGTTGAGAGAAAATCTCAACCATTCTCTAACAACTCACAACAATAATGGAGACATTATCTCCAACAGGTGCAAAATAATGATGGTCTCTTGTGATGTGTTAGTGACAATGCAAACATGGAAAAACAATGATCTCTTTACTTGGAGGGATTACTCAAGGTACCTTTACAATGAATTTGAATATGGTGCAAAACGATGAAATGTAGGAAACCGAATTACTTTTCTGAATATAGAATTTTATTTATAGAATTTGTGAATAACTATGTGAAATTTGTGTTTCTCTAACAATGGTATGTTATTTTTCAAGAACAATATAATGTATATGTTTTTGTTAGTGCAGGTGTTGAGTACCTTAACGATGGAATTTCCCTAAAATTTATATGATTGTAGAGAACCTAGTGTTTTAGTGTGAGGTATTTTTTCAAAATTTATAATATTAATTTTATACTTTTTTAAATTATGAAAGTCATTATATCCTTGAAATTACAAGGCCTTGTGTTAGTGTAGGGTATGAGGGTCTTAACATTATCAAACATTTATTTTATTTAATTTTAGATTGGTCTGAGTCTCTTCTAGTGCAACGTATAACTTATTTTAAAAATCGTTAAG
>ML786534.1:742763-753247 GCA_009831015.1 Picea engelmannii | reverse complement strand
TACACTCCTTTCTCTTTGCCTACATGTTGACCCTTTGGATTATATCCACTCTCCTCACTGGGGGTTTTAATATCTAGGGTTCATCAATATTGACCAAAAAAAACCAAGGAATCGACATATTCAATCCTCAGTATAGGACCGAAGAAAGTCTCACCCAAGATGCCATGAGAACCACAGAGACCGATAGTCTTGTGTTGGATGCAAAGGGATAGTGCATACAAGGAATCCTCTTGGGTGTAAATAAATTCATTCATTCATAATGAAACACAAAGTAATAAGCATTAACCATTAAAAAATATATACATTCAACTTAGAACCCATAGAAGATTACAGAGAGAAAGAGAGGAAGGACTTTGGATTATGTTCATTAACTTCAAAATACATACAGATATAGAGAACAATAACATAGGTCCATGCCATGCACTATAGATTCATTCAACAATCATTCCATTCTACTCCACTATGTGTTATGTTCTCATTCCTTCATTCCTACACCTTTCTCATTCTAATACAACCTCATACAAAATTGGACATGAAACTCTCTCTTTTTGTTCCATTCGACTCTCTGTCATAGACGTGCACTCACACTGTTGATGCTCTTCTCTGTTGTAACTTAATCTACTGACTATTTTTCTGCACTCTTCCACTCCACTCTCTTGAGTGAACATTGGATCCGCATGCAACCCCCAAATATTCCTAGAGTGTGGAAATCCTAACTTACTTGTCAGCTCATCCATACCTTCTCCCACAATCCTTTGGGTTTTTATAGTACTTGATTACAAAATATTCCCGAAGATATGATTAGATTTGTTGCATGTGGTCTTCTCTTTGATTCCTTGTGCATTGTGCAACTGGGTTGCACACACAATCTTACTTTGGTCGACATTGCTGCTAATATTTCCTTGCACCGCACAGTGTATCTTCATGACCATGAGCACAGTATTGATTTGTGGCATGCATGCAACTTCCAAAAAACCTTGGGTGCCAACAAACCCTCAACATTGTTAGTTGGAATGTCCTCAAGCTAATGACACTATTCATGGATTGACATAAGCAGTTGATCCAGACGGATTTCCACACATGGATGGACTTTACTGTGTTCACCAAGTTGATTTGCAGAGTGGTGAAGGTCGTAAACTTATATGTTTTGAGTTTTATTTCTCATGCATTTTATTAATTCTTTGTGAGAAAAGGGTTTCATGCATTCTTTTATGCTTTTATGAGATGCTTATGCATTTAATTATGATTTATGAGATTTTTGAAAAACTCATACATTATTGATGTAAAATGATTAATACTTGTGAGGGAAATTATAGGGTTGGAAATTGGTTTTTATGTGAGAATCGGATCAGGCAGACATACTACTTCAGGATCAACCGGACACTGGATTGGTAGGGTTGGAAATTAAAGATGTCGAGACCCAGCTTGTGAGATGGCTTACTGATTCTTCCCACGTCGATATTCATACAATTGGTGTATATGGCATGGGGGTGTTGGGAAAACAACACTGCTCAAAAAATTCCACAGCACCGTCTAGGTTAGTCACATTTTTGATCATGTGATTTGGGCTATGGTAGCTCAATTTCCAATTCAGCATATACAAAACAATATTGCTTCTAGAATTCATTTAGATCTGGCAAACTATTCTACCGATGTGCAAAAGATGAAGTTGTCTGTCCATTTCAAGACGAAGATTTTTTATTTTATTTTAGATGATATGTGGAGAGCACTCAATTTGAAAGAATTGGGGGTGGAATTTGGCAGCGACAAGGATAGTAAACTTGTATTCTCTACTAGAAATAGAGATCTGATTGGAGAAATGAACACAGAACAGTTCATGGAAATACGACAGCTACCAACAGAGGAGGCGTGGGACCTGTTTTGCAGAGTAGCTTTCAAAGACAACTATGTTTCGGAGGACATGGAGCAAATTGCCAGAGAATTCGTCGGCGAATGTAAAGGTTTTCCATTGGCGATAACTATAATAGCCTTAATAATGAAGAGAAACACAACTATAAATGACTAGAAGTTTTTGTTAAGACAAATGCAAATAGTTGATTTAAGCTTTCCAATTACTTATCTTCACATTGATCGAGATTTGTATCAACGATTGATATGGAGTTACGATACTTTGCACAATGCTGATTTGAAAAACTATTTTCTTTACTGTTCCCTCTTCCACGAAGATGCACGAATTAGTGTAAAGGATTTGATACAAATGTGGATCTCAGAAGGTCTAGTTAAGATCTCACTCGCTGATCTCCTGGTTGTTCTTATCTTCATACTCTGGAATACTCTGTTTCCCTTATTGGGTATTCTGCGCAAATCTCCTCTGCTAATCTGCTCTGATCTCACTCGCTGATGGCGCAAGCAGTAGATATTGTAACCGGAGCCATTAGCAGCGCTATTGTTGTTCCACTCATCCAACCACTCATCCAACAGATAGACGATGTCATTCACTTGGATGACAACCGTAAGCTTCTGGAAGAGCAGTTGAATCGTATGAAAGACATCTTACATCATATTAATGCTAGATTCCGAGATCAGCAGAGGGAGGTCCCGGTTTCTGTGAATAATCGTTTGCGAACGATGGAAGACGCTGTTGGAAGGGGCAGAGAGTTGATCCAACACTCACTACGCCCGTGGCCGCAGCAGTGTATTGACTGCCTTCTTTGCAAGCCCAAACCGACCTCTCACTGAAGAGGACTTGTTCTGAGATCTTGGATGGGCTTCAAACCGACCTCTCACTGAATAACAGTGCTATCCAGACTGTGGACGCAGCACCACAACAGCCAGGCGTACTACTTCAAGACCTTCCAGACACTGGATTGGTAGGGTCGGCTATTAAGGATGACGAGACACGGCTACAGAGGTTGGTATCGGAAGCTCCCCGTGTTAGCATAATTTGTATATACGGTATGGGTGGTGTTGGTAAAACAACATTGCTCAAAAAAGTCTACAACGCCGTCCAGGACACCGTCCAGGTTAGTCACATTTTTTATCATGTGATTTGGGTTACCGTAGCTCAATTTCCAATTCAGCAGATACAACAAGATATTGCTTCCGCAATTAATTTAAATCTGGCAAACTGTTCTACTGATGAGCGGAAGATGAAGTTGTCCGCCCGTCTCAGGACGACGAGATTTTTCCTGATTTTAGATGACATGTGGAGTGGATTCAATTTGAAAGAATTGGGAGTGGAATTTGGCACTGGCAAGGGTAGCAAACTTGTATTCTCTACTCGAAATAGAGATCTGATCGGAGAAATGAACGCAGAAGAGTCCATAGAAATACGGCCACTACCAACAGAGGAGGCGTGGGACCTGTTTTGCAGAGTAGCTTTCAAAGACGGCCATGTTCCGGAGGTCATGGAGCAAATTGCCAGAGAAGTCGCCGGCGAATGTCAAGGTTTGCCATTGGCGATAACTGTAATAGCCTCAACAATGAAGAGCAAGAGAGCTATAAATGACTGGAAGTTTGCTTTAAAGCAGATGCAAAAAGTGGATTTAAGTTTTCCCATTACTCATCCTCGCATTGATCGAGATTTGTATCAACGATTGAGATATAGTTACGATACTTTGCACAGCGCTGATTTGAAAAACTGCTTTCTTTACTGTGCCCTGTTCCCCGAAGATGAAGAAATTAGCGAGGATTATTTGGTCCAAATGTGGATCTCAGAAGGTCTGATTAAGACCAGTGATGGGGACTACGACTATTTATTGGACACTGGGCGCAGCTATCTAAAGTTGCTTCTAGATCGTTGCTTGCTGAGTGCATGTTGGCCATATCACGACGGTAATTTTATTATTTTATTACTGTTCACGACGTTATCCGCGATATGGGAATATATATTGGAGAGAAAGAGGAAAATTATGCATGTAGGGCAGATCAAAGGCTTCAACATTTCCCCGATATGGAGGCCCTTGCTGATTGCAAACGATTATCAGTTCGGGAAAACAATATTACGTCTTTGCCGATAAAGGAATTTAGATGTCCAAAATTAGTTTCTCTATTATTAGGAGGAAATGCAGAATTGAGAACAATTCCAGAAGGCTTTTTCCTCAACTTCCCCTCTTTGAAGGTATTGGACCTACGCCTAACAGCGTTAAAATCATTGCCAACATCATTCTGGCAGTTGATACAACTTCAGTTTCTTGACTTGAGTAAAGCTTTAATGTCGTTGCCTAGTGAAATAGGAAAACTTACCAATCTCAAGTATATAGATGTTAGGGAATGTAACCACTTAAGACCGTTCCCACATGACATTAAAGTACTTTTAAAGTGCAAGATTGAAGGCAGTAAGTAGGGATTCACCTCGAGGATCAATCTTTGAAAGTAGGGACCCACCTCGAGGATCAATCTTTGAAAGCCTGGACTTGCGAGCAGTCCATCTTTGGGATTTGATTCTGGACCTGATGAGACCAGTTCTCTTTTTTTGGTTTGTGTAGTATGTTTTGAACTCTTCGGCAATATGCTTGTATATCTCCGTTGATTAGATCTGTTATAAGAGACTTGTATACTTTTATATCCTTTTGAATATAAAGCGTTTTTTTTCTTGTTGAAAAAAAAAAAAGATTGAAAGCAGTATGCCATAACTCCCTAATGTGGCGTGGTTTCATTAGGAGACGATGAGGTAACGGGAGAAAATATTGAACTATGTGAAGACCACACCAACATAATGTAAAGAAAATTAATGAAATATCTATATGAGAGATTTGAACTTTGTATATATATCATGAAATATAATGATTTTATCAATTTTTTTTTTTAATGTTGAAATGTTTTTAATAAGATAATATTTATATATTTTAAAATTATTTTTTATAATTTATAATTCAGTTTTATTTTAAAGTTGTATAATAAAATGTTATTTTAATAATAAACTATTTTAAATGTATATAATCTTTTAAATAAAATAATTGACATTAAATCTGGTGTACAATTATGTTAAAACATGGTAGTTTATATTTTTTATATAAAAAATATGGAGAAATATTATTAGTCATATTGAGTTCTCACATGTTAATCTTTAAAGCATGAAGATTTAAACATCATGGTTTATATTTTTTTTATGTAAAGAATAAAGAAAAATATTATTAGTGGTTCTCAAACTTTAATCATTAAATGTGGAGATACATGCAAACTCCTTATGATTAATAATGTGTATTCATTATATACATCTATCTAATATTTAAAAGATATATTCATTAAAGTTAATCTTCCATGTGATTGCAATTTCACATCCTCAATATTCAAATAATGTATTTACTATAGGGTCCGTGCACATAGAAAATAGGAGAGAAGATATTGTACACGGGACACTATTCTATATAAATTGCATTTTTTACATGCAACAATAGCTGTATTATATAGAGTTTTTCAGATCTAACTAATTTCTAAATTAGGAAGAGAAGTTGAGAAAATATCTCAACCGATCTCTAACAACTCACAACAATAATGGAAGCGTTATCTCCAACACCTCCCCTTAATGCTTACATTATTGAAAACAATATTGGAATCAAAATAAAAATATTTTTGAACTTCGATCTCTGTCTGGTCTGGTTTTCATCAACATTTCTACCCACTCTAAAATCTCATAGACTACACTCTTTTTCAACTATCAACTTCGAGCTACCACTTGATCCATTTAATATACAATTGCTTCTGGCCATCAATGATGTATTTGTAGGATCAATGATTCTTAACTACCTTGAACAATAGTCTCGATATTGAATCACTCTATGAACATACTTCCATTTTTCAAATACACAATGAACTATGTATTGTGTTAGTTATATAGGAAAGCAATCTAGATATTGAATGTATACAGTAGTCAATCATACAACTTGACCTTTTTTCACATACACAAACACACAAAGATAACCTGTAATCGTTGTTCTTGTAGCACAGAAGGACAATAAGAAACACCAGCTTATAACAGATTGTATACATAATCAAACCAATGGTATGTTATTTTGGCACCGAAGAACATCAAGAACCACCTACTAAAACTATGTTACTTTGTTCTATGAGCGGCCTTTCATCATATAAATTCACAAACACACAAGCTCTCTAAAGCTTTCACATTTTTCACTTCAAATAAAAATAACTAATTCCACAATCACAAAGAAAAATATGTATACTCTTTGACCTCAATCAAAACTTGGAACTAGCATGGTACTTTCGCCTTCATCTTTGACTTCAAACTGTCAAAAACTTCCACAGGAAAATCTAAAAAATTGTTGTTGTAGATGATTTGAAGTAGAGTTGGCATATCTGGCATCCATCTCGTTATTGCTCCTTCTGTCACGAGCTTCCTTTCAAACTCATGCAGTGATCCTTCAATTCAAAACCTTGGAGCTTCGTCCCTACGTTGTTACAACGTAACAAACCGACAGTTGCAAGATTGAATCAACAGATATCGACTCTCTTTATGCTACATCAATAGTGCATGTATCGGGTTCTATCCACCGCACACTAAAAATGCCAATGAAAAAAAATCAATACGACCCTTCTTCCTTGCGTGGCTTGACCGATGGGCAGTTTCTTCAAACATAAGAAATGATCTCTCTGTGCGTTGAAATAAACAGAAGCAACATACACATAGACTTCAAGAATTTATACACCAACTTAAATCTAATCTAGTTAAGAAACAATATAAATTGCACACAGAAAACTCACATGAATCTACTCCTACAACAACAAATTAAAATAGAGGAATTCCCATGATCACAGCCCCTCTCGTGAGAGAGTTAGGGATAAATCAACTTTGAAACCAACATGGAAAATAGGAGAGAAGACATTGTGCACCCAAGATGCCGTAGGAGAGAAGGTCTCACCCGAGATGCCATGAGAATCACAGAGACCGATAGTCTCATGTTGGATGCAAAAGGACAATGCATACAAGGAATTCTCTTGGGTTTAAATACATTCATTCATTCATAATGAAATACAAGGTAATAAGCATTAACCATTAAAACATATATACATTCAACTTAGAACACATAGTATATTGCAGAGAGAAAGAGATAAAGGACTTTGGATTATGTTCATTAACATCAAAATTCATACATATATAGAGAACGATAACATAGGTCCATGCCACGCACTATAGATTCATTCAACAGTAATTCCATTCTACTGCACTATGTGTTTTGTTCACATTCCTTCATTCCTACACCTTTCTCACTCTAATACAAACTCATACAAAATTGAACATGGAACTCTCTCTTTTTGTTCCAATCGACTCTCTGCCATAGACGTGCACTCACTCTATTGATTCTCTTCTTTGTTGTAACTTAATCCACTAACTATTTTTCTCCACTCCACTCCTCCACTCCACTCTCTTGAGTGAACGTTGGATCCACATGCAACCCCCAAATCTAACTGGAGTGTGGAAATCCTAACTTACTTGTTAGCTCGTCCATACCTTCTCCCAAGATCCTTTGGGTTTTTATAGTACTTGATTACAAAATATTCCCGAAGATATGCTTAAATTTGTTGCATGTAGTCTTCTCTTTGATTCCTTATGCGTAGTTCAAAACTGAGCTGCGCACACCATCTTCCTTTGGTTGATACTACTGCTAATATTTCCTTGCACCACGCAGTGCATCTTCATGACCATGAACACAATATTGATTTGTGGCATGCGTGCAACATCCACAAAACCTTGGGTGCCAACAAACCCTCAACACTATTAGTTGGCTCTTCCTCGATCCAATGACACTGTTCATGGATTGAGATAAGAAGTTGACAACATTGTCATCATGAGTTCCTAGAGGAATTGTTGAAATTGGCTATCAAGATCATTAAAAGTTTCCTACAACCTTTGAGTGAGCTAAACAACCTCATTCTCATCAATTGTTGT
Source organism: Picea engelmannii (assembly GCA_009831015.1). NCBI lineage: Eukaryota > Viridiplantae > Streptophyta > Pinopsida > Pinales > Pinaceae > Picea > Picea engelmannii. The sequence continues at coordinate 745,380 of ML786534.1, read as the reverse complement.
AAATTGTGGGGACTGAAGATTGATTTGTTCCATATTTTTTAGCATTGGAGTTGCCACTATGTGTGGCACTGGGAGATGATTGTAACATGCATTGGCTTTGTCATCCCTGTCATTGGAAATTCCAGAGAGAGCCTCTTGTTTCAACCGAGCTACAATAATCTCCTTATTTTTTTTGGCGATCATTGTCATTGTAGCATGTCTCTCACCCAGAGGTAAGGATGTCATCGTGCTCTTTTGTTGTGTGACTACTACTTCCGTAGTATATATCCATTCATCGACGACATTGATCTCGGGTAGATTATGGAGATGAGTACAGAGTAGGAATCTATACTCAACGAGACCTGTGAAATCCTTGATGCATGCTTGGACCTTTTGTAGTGCTTCCTTGGCCATGACAATATTTTTTTTCAACCCTTGATTATCTGTGGTAGGCCATTTTATCTTCTCACAAAGCTCGAGATTTTGTATCTCCAAAACCTAGATCTGCTCCTTGACTGCGTGATGTTTTTGAGTTGCATGCATGTCTGGATAATCATCCCTAGGCTTGGGTACTTATGAATAAACCTCATCCATGGTGTCGAGGATTTCTTTGTGAATTGTGAGCATCGTTTCTTGTTGTGCCTTACTTTCAGTGTGAACGGTGACCTATGGAAAATGAAGTGCTTCGAGCTCCTGATGCATAACCTCTACTTCTTGTCGCACATACACTTCTTATTGATGCTTACCCTGAGTTTCTTTGTGTGTTGGAACTTCTAGTTGATGCTACTAACGTAGTTGTTCACGTGATTGGTTGAGTTCTCGGTGTCGATCTCTGAGCTCCATCGTGATGGTAGTCATAAAATTTTGCAGGTTCTCTTTAGGAACCTGTGCCAGTTCAAGTTCGACACTGGCTAAGTCAAATGAGAAAATGACCAATGGATTGACCCGCAACACTCTTCTCTGACTGGTGCCACTGACTTCAATGATTTTTTTCTCTTGAGGGGGTGAACTAAGTGGAGAAGCAATGGAAAATTGTCAACCTAAGTTGTTTAATTTACCTACAGTGTGTTTTAGAAATATCTAATGCATCATGAGATGTCCTCTAATTTCCTTGACCAACTTTGGGACATTCATAACCGTCATACTTTTTTGTGTTACCGGGGTACTTGTATCTGTCCTTTTGCTTATGTTCATCCATTGATGTTTGTTGGGAACTTGACCAGGCACTATGGTGTGTTGTTTGGATGGCACAAGGACTTCCTCCTCGATAGTACTAAACTTTGTTGTGGGAGAGGGTGTGCGCTCTGATAGGATCTAAAATGATTAGGGCTAGCCCTTGTGTCACTAAGGGCCATTTCCTCTTGCAGGCCTTGTATTGATCATCCTTAGACTCCTTATCAGTTTGTGATTGCTCATTCAGGAGATATATGTATTTTCCTTTGGAGGTGTCGAACGTCTACTGCTTCGATCATTAGGCTTGTTCTTTCTGTCTGGTTGCGGCTGCAACCCTTTTCTTCTCTTGGTTTTTCTTTGTCCTTGTTTCGAGTTGTGCTTACTCATCTTCGAAAGGAATTTGATAGTTCTCATCCCATTCTACAACACTTAGTTGGATGTCTTCTTCCATGATGCAAAAGGGGAGCATGGAAATGGATTTTTTCTTATTTTCACATGGATAAATGAAAATTTTATGGAAATCACACTTGAATTCAAGGTAGTCATCATACCTTTTCATGACACTCTTTGGAATGTGCAACATCACATTAGTGACTTGTATCAGATGCATGTACCACTTTTGAAAGGAATTGTTATACTTGGCTTAGACTGTTTGTTCTTTGGCATACTAGAGAATAATAAATCTAGGTGTGATGAAGAGTGGCACACTAGTTGCATCCTCTTCATGGCTCGGGGGGGGGAGCTTCATAGAATATGCCAAGTAATAAAATAACCCACCTTTAATGAAAATATTTTCCTAAGTTCTAGGCCTCTAAACAATCCTCAACAAACTCATTTATGAGATATCATTCCAAAGCCATTAGAACCCCTGAAGAACATCACTCGACGACAACGACGACTCCCATGGGACATTCTTCCTTACAAAATTTCTAGAGTAGCTTAGAGGTAAGAAATTGTGTCATGAATTGGACTATATGTTTATTGATCTCTAGAATTACGACCATGTGAGACCCTCTACACATCCCATATTCAACATAAATCTCTTCCTAAACTACGTCCTTAGCCTTAACGACGCTGGTTGGTTCATTGTCTGTTGTTGGCAGGATTGAGAATCGATACGTGGTATTCTTGTCCACTTCGTATGGTTGTTCAAGCCACATATACCCTCCATGCAACTGACTAAGAAGGAAGCATAGGAAAGCATGCACTGATGGACTCTGGTGAAAATGTAATAAATCTACTAGAATCAGGACACCAAATTATCGAAGGGGTTTGGCCCATTTCTAAGTGAGTACCTTCTCTATTCTGTTGGGATTTTGAACGATCTATGAATATTTAATGAACTAAAATTCAGGAAACTGGGTCAAATCACAGACATTATGATCTATGCACCACAACATAGGAACTTTCCCTAACATAGGGCTTACAAATCTTACATTAGATGAGATTACAAGCTCAAATATCA
>ML786534.1:710289-724486 GCA_009831015.1 Picea engelmannii | reverse complement strand
AAACTTTTGATGTTAAGAGCTATAGTGTTTGTTGTTATTATTGAGCCCTCCTAATAGATACATTGTGTAAATCTTACTGTGCGAGAAAAAATCTCTAGTTGGCTTACTAAGGTCTCTCATTGCCTTCAGACAGACTGAAAATCATTGATGCCTATACATCCTCTTAGCCATTTGGCCTTGTGAAACATGAATTTGCAGAATATGCATTTTGGGTTATTTTAGTCGAAGTTGGTTGTTAAATACCTTTAATTCCTTGGCAGATACCTTTAATTCCTTTAGGGATTCGAATCAGAAATTGTACTTTGTACTTTGGGTTTGAGCACAAGTCATCCATTCCCGATCTCTCTTGGAAAATTTTCCATTAACCTTGAAACCCTACAAGGTGAAAACCAAGTGGAAAAGACCATTGGGATTAACAGGCCAAAGCAACTAATATTAAATTTTGAATAAATCAAGGGCAGAACAAACTAATGGGTCCTTGAAACTTGAAGCCCTTGTAAAAAAAATGAAAGGTTCCGACCTCGATCAAAGGAGTCTTATGTTTTTTGTTTTAATCTGGCAGTTAAAGATGATAAGCATACTTTTTTATAAAATAAAAAAAAGGTGATATAATATTTTTTAAGGAATTATATGGGAGTTATAAGATTGAAAAAAAAGGTTCCGACCTGGATCAAAGGAGTTTTATGTTTTAATCTCTCAGTCACGGATCATAAGCATACTTTTTTATAAAATAAAAAAAAATGATATAATATTTTTTAAGGAATTACATGGGAGTTATAAGATTGAAAATTTATATGCAGGAGTTTTCTCCATTATAATTATAATTAAATGTACATGAAGTTATAAGGGTTTCTTTCTGTAGACAAGTTATAAGACCTATTGTTAAGAGCATTTGTTAGTATGATTTTTGTAATGGAGTTATAAGGTAGTTGTTAAAAAAGGGGTTCAACAAATTGTGCTTGCAAAATTGTATTTGGTGTTATTGTTTAAGTTGTAGACCTACTCGAAATTGAATAAGGGGGTCTGTCTTAGGATCTTTGTGTACGTCTAAGTCATCGATTATCCTGTAGTTTTTGGAATTCATGAAACAAACAATCGCTCATGCAAAGAAGACTACAAATATACAAACAATCTAATACTTGTCGAATAATTCAATTTGGCTAACACAACAAGATCTTCCATATTCTGCATAATGGAAAGAATTGAAGAAATATTTACAATATTGCACACATTAATTAATTCAACTATGGAATCTACAATTGAAATAAACAAGTGCACTCTCAGTACAATGATTACTTGTTTACAAGTAACGCACAGGAAAGTTGATATGTTCAAACTTCAAAACAAAATGATTACTTGTTTACAAGTAACACACAAGAAAGTTGATATGTTCAAACTTCAAAACAAAATGTTATATGATGAGTTAAATCTCCTTTGACACCAACAATGTGATTTCAACAAACACAATGACATCAAGGATGAAAATAATGAAGACGCTTAGTTGACTAGTGATGACACTCATAAACATGAAGATGAATTGGATGAAGTCCCTATGTCAGAAAAAGCTGTGGATAAATGTGGAAAATAAACTAGAATTGTTCAACCATGGGAAGTTACGGATAAATGTGGAAAAGAAACTAGAATTGTTTGACCATGGGAAGTTGCGGATAAATGTGGAAAATAAATTAGAATTGTTCGACCATGGGAAGAATTACTCTTTAAACGAAATCGATATGGACTAGGATATGAAAAGGATACTGACAACCTTTTTCATATTCCTAATTATAGCAAACCTATTTGCTTTGTGAGTGGAGGTTTTTTGAATGATGATAAGAAGACAAAGATTGAGGATATTGGTAAGGAATAGGTACATGATATTGTTGATGATGATGTTGCTACAGATATTCCATATTTGTATGATCATGATAATCAGTCGGATAAAGAACCCATGCAGTGCAAACACTGTCACTGGTTTGGCCATAATAAGTCAAACTGTTTTGATCTTCACCCATGCAGATTTTGTGGGAAGACAAATCACCTCTCAGTAAAGTGTCAAAAGCGCAAGCAGAAACATATTCATTTTGAATGGTTAGAGAATTGGCGTTGGCATTTGGAAGCCAATTTATTAGAGCATTCTTATCGCCGGATTTATACACAAGTATAGTCGTACTTGATTGGATATATTTCTATAGTTGACAGACATGAATTCTTTTCAAGATTGGATGATATAGGGTATGATCAGGGCCCAATTGATGTAGTTTTCTGAGTGATCGAGTGTTCAGACTCCGCCAGAAGACAATTTGATTACCCTTTTCCACTTTCAAAGGGGGTATATCTCCTTATCTATACTTCTCATTTTTCAGTTAACATGGGGGAAATTAGTGAGAAATGAAAGACTTTAGGTTTCAAAGTCTACCTTTGATTTGCAATTCATTCAGGACTTGTCTCTGTCTTGCATTCTGGATTTGTGTCTGTTCAGAATATGATTGTAATTGGGTGGATGATCGGTTGTACCAGACACCCCTGATTTTTTGTTCCAAGTTGTAAGTATTTCCGTAGGATGTTGTATTCCCCATCTATTTAGTAAGTCATGTTGAGTCAGGCAACTGTATTCCTCTTTTCCATAGAGAGGATGTTGTGTCAAGTTGTGGCATGAACCATTGTGTAGCTTGATGGTGTATCGGAGACATTGAATCTTCAATTAAGGGGGGAAAATATGAGATAGTAATCTCAGGTTGAGGGACCAAAGTATGTGAAGAAATGATCAAATGGGAAACAAGCATGCAGTTTGCTCACAACAAAATCAGTGAAGTTAATGAAGTTGATAATGATCAAATCAGTGAAGTCAATGAAGTTGATAATGATCAAATCACTGAAGTCAATGAAGTTGATAATGATCAGATGATAGATCAGTGTTTCGATCTTCATCCGTGTATACATTGTGAAAGAGTACACATTGTTCCAGTAGCTTATACAGGTGTTGGATCTCTTCTTGGCCATACTTGTGAATGATGGTCAAGATAATTTGAACAACTTGTCCCTGACAGGGGGGAAATATAAAGTTTTTAGTCAGGTTCCAAGTTTGATTTAGATCCTATGAACAAATGATCAAGTATGTATCCTAGTTGTTGGTATGCAGTCTTGTTCCTGAACATATTGTTCTTGATAGTTTGTGGCCAGCTTAAAACCACCAATTAAGAAAAATACATGAAGTTCTACATGATACATTTTCAGATTTTTGAGCCTTGATCTCTTGTTAGTTTATGGTCAACTTAAAACCATGCCATTTAGTAGAAGACATCATATTTTTCTATTTTTTCAGAGTTCAGAGAGGATCTTAAGCCCTAAATATTTTCTTGACACATTGTTGATTGTCAAGTAGTGATAGTTTTTCAGGCAAGAACGAACTTATGATTAAGGGGGGATGTTAAAAACTCTAATCATAGTTCGTTAGTTTACCTAACTATTATACAACTACATGAAAGTTAAGGTATATTTGTATTATATATGTACGTCTATGTAGATGATTATTTGCTCACTCATTAATGATTATAGAGTATGCCTTTTCTGCCAATATTCTATTTATCTTTGTTCATCATGGTTTCTTGATTGCTTCAGTTATTTCCATTATGTTTCTACTATTTTCTTCATTATGAATCTAACAAAAACAACACTACTCAAAAACGTCCACAACACCCTCCATGTTAGTCACATTTTTTATCATGTGATTTGGGCTATGGTAGCTCAATTTCCAATTCATCATATACAAAATGATATTGCTTCTACAATTCATTTAGATCTGGAAAACTATTTTATTGATGTGTGGAAGATGAAGTTGTCTGCCCATGATGCAGGAGCATCGCGACTACAAAATCCAACGTGGAGCCAGCGCGTGTGTTTTTAAACACATGACATATAAGCTTGATAACTTTTTGAATTTGCATTAAAGATGGAGAGCCTTATCCTTCAATGAAAACATTTATGAAGGAGCACCTGTTGTATTGTATCAGACCTTGAGCCTTACGCTCTTGTCTGATGTAGATAGGAGGCATTTAATAGATTTAATGTTGGTAGATAGATGTTTAAGTCTAGATTTGATAGCTTAGAGTTTGTGGAGGAAAACGGATATAGACACCCTCCTTTGTACATTGTAACATCATCGAGAATTCAGAGGAGGAGTACGCAGAGAATTGTATGAAGAACACCCATGTACAGATTTGAATTAATAGAAGAGCGTCTTTGATTCAAACTCATGTCTGGTGTTGTTTCTCTGTGTATACTGTTTATGTGCTCATGAATGTTTATTTATGGTTATGCATTTGCTTTGTATATGCTGTGCATGTGATTTCAGGTTCGAAACTGAAGTCTGAAGGGGAGATGGAATGAGTTTCAATTGTTTCTCTGTCTGAGCCAGGAGATTCCTGCAAGGTGTGCAGTGGAATTCATCTGCAAGGAGTGCGTCGATGAAGGCTCGATAATTTAACACTTGTTCTCATTCATCCAGAAGCAAAAGTGGGTTGTTGAAGCCATGCAAGGTGTGTGTAGGCTGAAGAATAAGTCTCAGTTGTGATTCTGAGTGAAGGAAGTTGAAGACTGCTGCTGCAGAAAGTGCGCAGAGTCTGAAGGATTCAACACTTGAGGAGTTGTTGAACGACGAGCGCAAGGAGTGCGCGTAAGTCCCTCTGAAAGAGTCAGAGTGGGAAAGCTTAGAAGGTATAGAACCTTCATGATATTGTTGTAGAAGAGCACCGGAAGTTTGTGCCATGAAGGGGTTCAGGCCAGAGTTGTCAGTGCGTGCCCAGAGATCTCTTTTTCCTAAGAGATTGTTGAAGTTGTGGAAAAGGCTCAAGAGAAATAGACCTTTGAACTCTCTGAAGACTAAGTGCAGGGAAGTTGCTGTTGGAAGTCAGAGGAAAGCGTCGCAGGTTGGTGAGCAAGGAACACTTAGTCATTCTCAAGGAGTCGTCAAAGGAAGAATGGACGGTTGAGACTCTTTGAGGAGTTCTCACAAAGTTCCGAGGACCGTCAGATCTGGCAGAGTTGCAAGAAGGTTACAGAACGAAGGCCAGAATAGTCGATGCTCAGGAAGAGATAGAGCCATCGTTCAAATTCACGAGGGTCGTTAGATCTATCTGAGATATCGGGTATCAGGAGTTCGTGTGTTGAAACTCCAGATTTGCGCAATGAAAGTCACGAGGTGGTGAGACGCGATATCCCGACGATGACGTTAGCAGTGGGGCCACAAGAAATAGTGGAGGACAGGTGGTGCAGGGTCATTGGAGATTTAGAAGTGAGAGAGCGGATCTCGGCATCTCGTGTCTCGGAAGTTGAAGGACCAAGTATTTAAACTCGCGATTGGTGAGGTCGCGAGGAAGCAAGGTCAGGATTTCGGCGCCTCGGACCTCGGAATTTGTAGAACCGAGCTCTTGGGGTCGAGGGTAGCGAAGTCACGATAAGGCGAAGTCCCAATAATGGAAAGAGAAAATCAGCATTGACTGACATCTCGGGTCTCGGGGATTCGAGAACCCAGAATTCAATTTTGAACTCGCGAAGCCGCAAAGTTCCGATTCTCCGAGTGAAGAAGGGGAGGATCATGCAGAGAGTTGCTGTGGGTATTAAGAGATCTCGATAAGGGATCTGAAGAGTGCTTAAGCTCCCCAGGCCAGTGAGAAGAGAAGGTCCTGGTGATAGCGGACGCGCGGGAGGGCGCGGCTGCGTCAGAGTGGTATCAGAGAGGGAATTTCTTTGCTTTCCATAGCAGAGGAGAAGAATTCACCATGCCGCAAAGAAGAGAAAGGCAATCACCTGATCCAGAGGACAAGGATGTGCGAAGAAGAGGTAGGCTGGAAGGAAATCCAGAGATGGAGAGGCAGATACGAGATCTTCGAGCGAGGCTGGAAGAGATGGAGACAAATCAAAGACGCGGAGTTGGTGTAGGGGATCTTAGTGATTCCAAAGTTGAAGAGGAAGCTGGACATGAAGGAGAAGTTGCAGCTAAAGATGCAACCAATGAGCGATTGATTAAAGCCATTGCCAGAATGAGTTCAAAGACGAAAATGGACATTCCAACTTATGAAGGAAGTCTGGATACAGAAGAGCTGTTGGATTGGATTAGAGCTCTTGACACCTACTTCGATTATGAGGATATCGAAGAGGACAAAAAGGTAAGGCATGCTGTCACGAAATTGAAAGGACATGCAGCATTATGGTGGGATGAGCTTCAGGTAGATAGACGTTCCAAAGGCAAACAAAAGATCAAAAGTTGGGATCGAATGATTGCGAAGATGAAGGAAAAATTCATCCCAAGGGACTATCAGATCACACTGTTCAGGAGGGTGCAGTACCTGAGACAGAAGTTGATGATGGTGAAGGAGTATACCGAAGAATTCTACAGGCTCAATATCAGAGCAGGTCATCGGGAGAGTGATGATGAAAAAGTAGCTAGGTATATGAACGACTTAAGATACGATATCCAGGACGAGATGAGTATGACAACCATCAGAACGGTGGAGGATGCGTATCAGATGGATTTGAAAGATGAGGAAAAGCTAAGATGTAAGACAACACAGCGAGGCCGAGGTAGGAGCCAATCGAGAGGTAAATCAGTTGCCCAAGACAGGTACCAGAAGCCCAAGGATGACTGGAAAAAGCCTCAGGCAAGAACAGAAAGAAGTGGAACCTCACAACGAGGACCACATGCTGAATAGAGAAGGCAGCAAAACGATCAGCGAGGAGATTATGTTGATGCAAACACTTTTCCTCGTACTAGAGGTCGAGGTAGAGGAATAGGTGGAGTCATAACATGCTACAAATGTGGGAAGAATGGGTACAAAGTAGTTGATTGTCCAAATAGGAAGAAGGATGGAGGAGAAGCTCACATCGCCGAGGCACAGAGGCGAGATGTTGATGCTGAAGACACAGAAGATGGAAGGTCTTTGATGATGCGCAAAGTTCTCTTAACACCCGAGAAGGAGGTGGAGGACACAGCTCAAAGAAGCAGACTGCTCAGAACTGCATGAAAAACCAAAGACAGGAAATGCAAAGTTATCGTGGACAGTGGAAGCACCGATAATATCGTTTCAACCGAGATGGTGGAGAAATTAGAGCTGGAGACGATTGATCACCCGAGTCCATACAAAGTTTCATGGCTACAAAAGGGGCATTAGGTGAGTGTCACTAAACAGTGCTTAGTTGACATTAAAATAGGGGGATATAATGACAAGATCTTATGTGATGTCATTCCTATGGATGTTTGCCATTTACTACAGGGAAGACCATGGCAGTATGATAGAAACGTGATTCATGATGGGAAAATGAATACGTATACCCTGGAGAAGAATGGGAGAACACATATGTTACTTCCGATAAAAGATAAGGAGGTAAAACCGGAAGTGAACAACAGGGTACTTCTCATGAGTGGGAAGGAGCTTCTTACAGAAGTTAAGAAGAAAGAACATCCACAATTCTTTGTGGTAAGAAAACCTAAAATCATTTTGACCAGCACAAGAGTGGATGATTTGCCGAAAGAAATTCAGGAGCTACTTGAAGAGTTCGCTGACATAGTGGTGGACGAATTACCTCATTCGTTGCCGCCAATGAGAAGCATAAGTCACCACATAGACCTTGTACTAGGAGCTAGTTTTCCAAACAAGGCTGCGTATAGGTTGATGCCTCAGGAGAATGAGGAGGTTAAGAAGCAAGTCCAGGAGTTATTGGACAAGGGACTGGTTAGGGAAAGTTTGAGTCCGTGTGTCGTTCCAACGGTACTCAGCCCAAAGAAAGATGGAGGCTGGAGAATGTGTACAGATTCCAAAGCCATTAACAAGATCACCATTAGGTATAGGTTCCCATTGCCAAGAATGGATGACTTGATGGACTATTTAAGTGGAGCCAATTTTTTTTCAAAAGTCGATTTGAAAAGCAGATACCATCAAATTCGCATGAGGGAAGGCGATGAATGGAAGACAACCTTCAAAACCAATGAAGGGTTGTACGAATGGCTAGTCATGCCGTTTGGCTTGATGAATGCGCCAAGTACATTCATGCGGCTGATGAATGAAGTGCTGAAGGAATTTATTGGTAAGTTTGTCATTGTTTATTTAGATGACATATTGATTTTCAGCAAGACGAAAGAAGAACATCTGAAGCATTTAGCTACAGTAATGAGGAAGCTACAGCAAGAGAAGTTGTTGATCAATGTGAGGAAATCTTCATTTATGAAAAAAGAACTCATTTACTTGGGGTTTGTCATATCGGCAAATGAATTGAAGATGGATCCAAGTGGAGGCAACAAAGAATTGGCCATCACCAAGAAATGTTTTCGAGGTGAGAAGTTTTCATGGACTGGCAAGTTTCTACGGGAAATTCATCCAAAATTTTAGTGGAATCAGCGCAGTGATGATGGACACAGTTAGGAAAAGACATAAATCTTTTCATTGGACTGAAGAGGCTGAGAAAAGCTTCAATCTGTTGAAGTGGAAGATCATAGAGCAACCGGTGTTGGTGTTGCCAGATTTCCGAAGGACATTCCAGGTGAAATGTGATGTGAGTGGCTTTGCCATAGGAGCGGTCTTGAGTCAGGATGACAGACCGATTGCTTATTTCAGCGAGAAGCTGAATGAGGCAAAGGAGAAATACTCCACATATGATAAAGAATTTTATGCCATCATACAGGCATTGAAAAAATGGAGACACTATTTGATTCCAAGGGAATTCATCTTATATAGTGATAATCATGCATTGCAGTATGTAACACAGCAGGAGAAATTAAATCAGAGGCATGTTAAATGGGTAGAATACATGCAGAATTTTACATTTGTTATCAAACATATTTCAGGTACTGCTAACAAAGTGGCTGATTCTTTGAGCAGGAAATGTTTGTTGTTGCAGGAGTTCAAAGTCAAGACTTTAGGCTTTGATGATCTCAGAGAGATGTACGCAGGTGATGCAGATTTTGCAGAGGCGTATGGTGTAGCTGAGAACCCAGTTCTCAGGGACAGAAGTCAGTGGATAGATTACATGATCCAAGATGGATTGTTGTTCAGAGGCAATCAATTGTGCATTCCAAATTTCTCCATGAGGGAGAACTTGTTGAAAGAAAAGCACAGCGAAGGCTTAGCAGGGCACTTTGGCCACGACAAGACATTCGCGAAGCTGAGCGAATCATAATTTTGGCCTGGGATGCGGTCAGAAGTTAAAAGGTTGGTTGAAAAGTGCAGAATTTGCCAACATTCTAAAGGCTGAAATCAGAATGCGGGATTCTATCAACCATTACCTGTACCAGAAAGGCCATGGGATGAAATCAGCGTGGATTTCGTGTTGGGATTGCCGAGAACGCAAAGAGAACATGATTTGATCTTTGTGGTGGTTGACAGGTTTTCAAAGATGGCACATTTCATTCCGTGTCAGAAGACAAGCGATGTGACTCACATCACGAACTTGTTTTTCAAAGAGGTTGTTAGACTTCATGGTTTACCTAGAAGCATTGTATCGGACAGGGATACCAAATTCATCGGACATTTCTGGAGGACACTCTGGAAAAATATGGGAACTAACTTAATGTTTAGTTCTGCCTATCATCCACAGACAGATGGGTAGACAGAAGTGGTCAACAGAAGCCTAGGGGACTTGCTGAGGAGTTTAGTAATGGAGCACCATAGCAGCTGGGATAATGTATTGCCACAGGTAGAATTCGCCTACAATGATTTGGTGAATCGAAGCACAGGGAAAAGTCCGTTTGAGATAGTATACGACAGAAAACCGAAAGGTGTTTTGGAGCTAAGGGATTCGGAACAAATAATGACTCAGAGCGCAAGCGCTGAAGAATTCGTAGAGGCGATGGAGGATCTTCATAGCAGGGTGAAGCGGCGATTGACAGAATCGAACCAAGAATACAAGCGCAGAGTGGATCAGCATCGGAGACAATTTCAATTTGAGGTTGGCGATCTGGTTCTAGCACATCTGAGGAAAGAAAGGTTCCCAAGGGGAACATATAATAAGCTGAAAATGAAGAAAATTGGGTCGTGCAGAGTCCTAAAGAAATTGGGAGAAAATGCTTACGAGATTGAATTTCCAAATGAGATCGGAATATCTCCGACATTCAATGTCTCGGACTTATATCCATATAAGGTTGAGGAAGCAGGAGCTGGGAATGATGAACAGCCAGAGGTTCAGTGGCAGAAGCAGATGTCGATTGTAGAAAGGCCACAAATGGAGCATATACTTGAAAAAAGGGTGAGAAAGAAGACCAGACGGAAGCAATATTTTGAGTATTTGGTGAAATGGAAAAACCATCCAGTGGAGGATGCCAGTTGGGAGATAGACGCAAAAATTCTGAAGCATGGACAGACCGTGTAGGAGCTCATGGATAGGAGCCCATGAAATATTTCAAGCAGAGGAGTATGATGCAGGAGCATCGCGACTACAAAATCCAATGTGGAGCCAGCGCGTGTGTTTTTAAACACATGAAATATAAGCTTGATAACTTTTTGAATTTGCATTAAAGATGGAGCGCCTTATCCTTCAATGAAAACATTTATGAAGGAGCGCCTATTGTATTGTATCAGACCTCGAGCCTTACGCTCTTGTCTGATGTAGATAGGAGGCATTTAATAGATTTAATGTTGGTAGATAGATGTTTAAGTCTAGATTTGATAGCTTAGAGTTTGTGGGGGAAAACGGATATAGACACCCTCCTTTGTACATTGTAACATCATCGAGCATTCAGAGGAGGAGTATGCAGAGAATTGTATGAAGAACACCCATGTATAGATTTGAATTAATAGAAGAGCGTCTTTGATTCAAACTCATGTCTGGTGTTGTTTCTCTGTGTATACTGTTTATGTGCTCATGAATATTTATTTCTGGTTAAGCATTTGCTTTGTATATGCTGTGCATGTGATTTCAGGTTCGAAACTGAAGTCTGAAGGGGAGATGGAATGAGTTTCAATTGTTTCTCTGTCTGAGCCAGGAGATTCCTGCAAGGTGTGCAGTGGAATTCATCCGCAAGGAGTGCATCTATGAAGGCTCGATAGTTTAACACTTGTTCTCATTCATCCAGGAGCAGAAGTGGGTTGTTGAAGCCATGCAAGGTGTGCGCAGGATGATGAAGAAGTCTCAATTGTGAATCTGAGTGAAGGAAGTTGAAGACTGCTGCTGTAGAAAGTGCACAGAGTCTGAAGGATTCAACATTTGAGGATTTGTTGAACGACGAGCGCAAGGAGTGCGCGTAAGTCCCTCTGAAAGAGTTAGAGTGGGAAATCTTAGAAGGTATAGAACCTTCGTGATATTGTTGTAGATGAGCACCGGAAGTTTGTGTTGTGAAGGGGTTCAGGCCAGAGTTGTCATTGCGTGCCCAGAGATCTCTTTTTCCTAAGAGATTGTTGAAGTTGTGGAAAAGGCTTAGGAGAAATAGACCTTTGAACTCTCTGAAGACTAAGTGCAGGGAAGTTGCTGTTGGAAGTCAGAGGAAAGCATCGCAGGTTGGCGAGCAAGGAACACTTAGTCATTCTCAAGGAGTCGTCGAAGGAAGAATGGACGGTTGAGACTCTCTGAGGAGTTCTCACGAAGTTTCGAGGACCGTCAGATCTGGCAGAGTTTCAAGAAGGTTACGGAATGGAGGCCATAATAGTCGAAGCTTAGGAAGAGACAGAGCCGTCATTCAAATTCACAAGGGCCATTAGATCTATCCGAGATATCGGGTATCGGGAGTTCGTGGGTTGAAACTCCAGATTTGCGCAACGAAAGTCACGAGGTGGCGAGACGCGATATCCCGGCGACAACGTCAGCAGTGGGGCCACAAGAAATAGTGGAGGACAGGTGGTGCAGGGTCATCATAGCTTTAGAAGCAAGAGAGCAGATCTCGGCGTCTCGTGTCTCGGAAGTTGAAGGACCAAGTATTTAAACTCGCGATTGGCGAGATTGGGAGTTCGACGCCTCAGACCTCGGAAGTTGGAGAACCGAGCTCTTGGGGTCGAGGGCAGTGAAGTTACGATAAGGCGAAGTCCCGATAATGGAAAGAGAAAATCAGCGTTGACTGACATCTCGGGTCTCGGGGATTCGAGAACCCATAATTCAATTTTGAACTCGCGAAGCCACGAAGTTTCGATTATCCGAGTGAAGAAGGGGAGGATCGCGTGGAGAGTTGCTGTGGGTATTAAGAGATCCCGATAAGGGATCTGAAGAGTGCTTAAGCTCCCCGGGCCAGTGAGAAGAGAAGGTCCTGGTGATAGCGGATGCGCGGGAGGGCGTGGCTGCGTCAGCCCATCTCAAGACAAAGAATTTTTTTTTGATTTTAGATGATATGTGGATAGGACTCAATTTGAAAGAACTGTGGGTGGAATTTGGCACTGACAACAAGGGTAGAAAACTTGTATTCTCTACTCGAAATAGAGATTTGATTAGAGAAATGAATGCAGAAGAGTCCATGGAAAACGACACCTACCAATAGAGGAGGCGTGGGCCTATTTTGTAGAGTAGCTCTCCAAGACATCCATATTCCGGAGGACATGGAGCAAATTGCCAGAGAAGTCGGAGACGAATGTAAAGGTTTTCCATTGGTGATAATTGTAATAGACTCAACAATGAAGAGAAATAGAGCTATACATGACTGGAAGTTTTTGTTAAGGAAAAATCAAATAGTTGATTTAATCTTTCCAATTACTCATCCTCGCATTGATCGATATTTGTATTAGCGATTGAGATGGAGTTATGATGCTTGGGCCTCTACTGATTTGAAAAACTACTTTCTTTACTATGCCCTATTCAAGGACGATGCACGAATTTGGGTAGAGGATTTGATACAAATGTGGATCTAAGAAGGCCTGGTTAAGACCAATGATGGGGACAACAACTATTATTGGAAACTGGACGCAACTATGTAAAGTTTCTTCTAGATTGTTGCTTGGTGAATGAGGAGGTTGTTCATGATTTTCTTGGTATTTATGTTCATGATGTTATCCGCGATATGGGAATATATATTGGAGAGAAAGATGAAAATTACTTATTTAGAGGATCTCAAAGGCTTCAACATTTCCTGAACATGGAGGCCCTCGCTGATTGCAAACGAGTACCACTTCGGAACAACCAGATTACGTCTTTGTCGTCAAGGGAATTTAGATGTCCAAAATTAATTTCTCTATTATTAGGAGGAAATAGAGAATTGAGAACAATTCTAGAAGGATTTTTCCTCAACTTCACCTCTTTGAAGGTACTGGACCTATTCACAATACCAATAAAATCATTGCCAACATCATTGTGGCAATTTTTTTGAAGACATATGTAATCTTGTTCACCTTCAATTTTTGTGGCTTTGTTATTGTTCAGCTTTAATGTCATTGCCTCGTGAAATAGGAAAACTTACAAATCTCAAGTACCTAAATGTTAGGGGATGTGACCACTTAACATCATTTCCACATTACATTAAAGTACTTTTAAAGTGCAAGGTTGTAGGGTACAGATTGTAGAGAGTATGCCATATCTCCCTAATGTGGGTTCATTATGAGACAATGGGAGAAAATATTGAACTATGTGAAGACGACACCAACACAATGTATATATGGGAAAATTAATGAAATATTCTATATATATATATATATATATATATATATATATATATATATATATATATATATATATATATATAATGAAAAAGTAATGATTTTATTAAATCTATTATTTTTATTTTTTTAATGTTGAAATGTTTTTAATAATATAATATTTATATATTTTAAAATTATTTTTTATAATTTGTTTTTATTTGATGAGATAGTTCTTTCGGAATTATCGCATTGGTTTTTTCATTTTTGATGTTTTGGACCAAACGTCCATCATGAGAAAAATATTATGAGATGAAAAAATGTTATTATTTAATTATATGTTTTTATTTTTATAGTTATATAATAAAATGTTATTTTAATAATAAACTTATAATGTTATTTTATTTTAATATTATTTTTTAATTAATGAAATATCTATAAGAGAGATTTGAACTTTGTATATATATATATGATGAAAAAGTAATGATTTTATCAAATTCATTATTTTTTATTTTTTTTTTAAATAAAAAATAACAAATAAATTATAAATTATTTTTTATAATTTATTTTTATTTTAATAGTTGTATAATAAAATGTTATTTTTTAATTAATGAAATATATATATATGATGATGATGATGATGATGATGATGATGATGATGA
>ML786534.1:691941-704418 GCA_009831015.1 Picea engelmannii | reverse complement strand
TTGTTGGTATTTGGCATATGGGTATTGGTCTTTTGGTTGTGATGTGTTGCTGAAGTTGTTGGTTTAGCTTGAGGCTACATAACAGTGAGGTTGTGGCACATGGTTTGATGTAAGGGTTTATGTTATTTGGTTTATGGATAGAGTGATGCATTTTTAGATAACTTTTGATGGTTATATTGGTGTATGTCTTTGGTATATGGTTTAGGTACATGTTGGGTACATGGTTGAGACAAGTAGTTGATGAGTTGGCA
Source organism: Picea engelmannii (assembly GCA_009831015.1). NCBI lineage: Eukaryota > Viridiplantae > Streptophyta > Pinopsida > Pinales > Pinaceae > Picea > Picea engelmannii. Next base: position 704,167 of record ML786534.1, on the reverse strand, counting down.
CATACATGAGGTGTATAGTTGATGAGTTGGCACATAAATGAGGTGTATAGTTGATGATTTTGGTACATCTTGGTGAGTCAAGGTTGATGCATGGTACATGTTGGTTCAAGTTATTGGTACAGGTTGTTTGGTGCAGGTTGATTGGTACAGGTTGTTATAGGTTAATGGTACAGGTTGACACTGGCAGGTTGACAGTGGAAGTGGTTGATTTAGTGACAATGACAAGTTGTCTACATTTGTCATTTATATTTTAGGGCAGTTGGACAGGGAAAGGACAGGTGGTTGTAGCCACCTTCTGATTGTAGTCGGAGAAATTATGGGGTTTTAGCCTCCTTCTGGTTGTAGCCATAGAATTGGGGAGTTGGAGCTTCCCTCAGGTTGTAGCTCGAGAAACTAGGGGGTTGGAGCCTCCTTCTAGTTGCAGCTGGAAAACAAAGAGAGTTGGTGCTTCCAATGAATGTAATTCTTCAAGACATATAAGAAAAAACATTATGTGGTTTTCTCTCGCTTTGGGTTTCCACGTAAAAACATTGGTGTACTATGTATGTGTATGATTTTTCATTTTTTCATTGTTTATTTACTCTGAAATTATTGGATGATAATTCTACACTAATATAACACTTTCATTATATGGTTAAAAAGGATTAAATTGCTCTATTATTGATTCACCCCCCTCTCAGTAATCCAACAATTGGTATCAGAGCAAGTTCCTTCAAAAATCAGTTTAACTATTGAAGGGTAGATCACAAAGAGAAACAACATGTATAAAAATGGAATACCACAATTTGATGGACATAAATATGCATTTTGGACCAGAAGGATGAAAACATATATACATGCACAGGGATTTGAAATTTGGCAATCAGTTGTAGATGGATACAAAGAACCAACAGTACTGTCAACAAATGAAAGAGCAATAAAACTCAGGAAAAATAATTCCAAAGCCATAAATGCACTTTTGAATGGTCTTTGTGAATCAATTTACACCAAAGTTATACATTGTAAATCCGTTAAAGAGATTTGGGACAAGATTCAAAATATTTATGAAGGAGATTCAAAAGTCAAAGAAACAAAGCTTCAAACTTACAGAGGTTAGTTCGAACAACTAAAGATGAAGGAAGATGAGGATATTGCAGCTTACTTATTACGAGTCGATGAAACAGTAAATGCAATCATAGGATTGGGAGAAGAAATTAAATAATTTGTAATTGTTCAAAAGATACTACGATCTCTCCCTATGAGATTTGATCCCAAGATATTAGCACTAGAAGAAAGAACAGATATAGACTCAATAAGAATGGACAAACTACATGGAATCTTCATAGAATATGAAATGAGAACTGAACAAAAAAATCCAGATATAAAAGAAGCAACTTTCAAAGAATCCAAAAGGTCAAATAAAAAGGGAAAGAAAAAGGAAACAAAACATAGCAGCTATAGTGGCATCTCGGAAGATGATGAAGAAATGACCAACTTTGTTAGAAGATTGAACAAGGGAACCAACGACGGAAATAAAGGTAAGTTTCCTTTTATTTTTTTTAATTGTGATGGTATTGGTCATTTTGCTAACAAATGTCCTCATAAGAAAAAGAAGAGGAATGATGAAGATTACTCGAATATAAAACAAACATATAAATGAAAAAAATCCACAAAGAAAGTTTTCAAGAAAATCTTATGCACCAAAGAAGACATCTCATCATTAGATGAAGATGAAGTCAGTGACAGTGAGATAGAAAGAGTTCTATTCATGGGACTAGAATATTCTAACAAAGAATACTCCGACGAATAATATGAAGAGGCCGAAGAAGAATATGAAGAGGCAGAAGTACTGAGAAGAATTGTTGTGTGCCATAGAAGTTATAAGAAGAGAAAACAAGAAAAACAAGAAGATACAAGTGAAACTAGACAAGAAAGAATACACTAAGGAACTAGAACAAATGATCACAAATTTGAAGGTTCAAATAGAAGAAGATAAAATAGTTGAAGAAGCACTAAAAGAACAACTAGAAGAAAGAGACATGATCATTAGAAATTTGGAAGTAGAGATTGTCACATTAAGAAAGGATCTTCAAAAGAAAAATATGTAGAACAATTAAAAAGATTTGGATGACATTATCAGCAGTCAAAAACCTCATTATGACAAGTCTATACTTGGATACAATCAGACAGAAAAGGAATCAAGCTCCAAAACAACAGAGAAAGAAACATATCCAAAAAGATGTGCAGAAACAATCAAACAGGATAGGAATATCTACAAGGAAGATTATAGAGACACTCCTCCATCAAGAAGATTCAAATTTGATAATCAACAACCAACAGATAGGCCTCAGGAAGAAGAAGGATTCAGAAGAGAAACTCCTTTCAGAAGATCTTCAACTCCTAGGTATCAAACTATATTTTTTGGTTTATGTTATGCATGCAATAATTTTGGACATAAAGCTATAAATTCCAAAGCTAACAACAGGAACATAAACAACTTTGAAAGTCATACACAAAAGGGTTATCCAAGAAGGCCTAGTGAAATACAGAGAATAAGTTACAACAAGTTTGAATCATTGAGCACTAAAGTGGAATGCTACAAGTGTAACAACTTTGGACACATGGCCAAAGATTGCAGAATGACAGTTCCTCCTAGAGAACCACAACATAACAACAACAGTCATAGACAGGAACCTCCAAAGAGAACATGGATAAGAAAGCAGAAGCAATATAGCAATTAATAATGCACACTCTCTCTACAAGCTAAGCAGAAGAAATGTGGTTGATATGTTGACAATGGTTGTTCAAAACAAATGACAGGTGATAAAGACATTTTTCTTACATTAAGAAAGGAAAGAGATGGATAAGTCTCCTTCGGAAATGATGATTAAGCTAAAATCATTGGAAAAGGCACAGTCAGAATTGGAAGCAAGAATACCAAGGAAAAAAATGTTCTACTAGTAGAAGATATGAAACATAATCTTCTAAGTGTGCGTCAAATGTGTGACCAAGGTCATAAAGTTACTTTTGATTCACAAAAGTCCGAGATAAGAAAAAAATGTTCAAGAAAATTGATTGCAGCAGTTGCAAGAACTTCAAGCAACATATATGAACTAAGTGAGATTGGAAATGAAAAGTGTTGTCTGGGAAAAGAAGATGAAAGTTGGCTATGGCACATAAGAATGGGTCACATACACTTTGATAAAATTTTCAAAGTAAGAAAAAAGGAATCATTTAGATAAATTCCCCAAATTACGAAACCAACCAACACTTTATGCAAGCATTGTCAACAAGGAAAGAAAACAAAGACCGGGTTTAAATCAAAATAATATTCAATGACAAGACCACTGGAAATTGTGCATACTGATCTAGTTGGACCAACTACAACAAAGGGTTTAAAAGGTGAGAAATACTTTATGTTATTAGTTTATGATTGTACAAGAATGATTGCAGTTTTCTTTCTCAGGAATAAGTTAGAAGCTTTTGAAAACTTCAAGGTCTACAAGGAAATGGTTGAAAATGAAATGGATTAAAAAATAAAATGTTTGAGATATGATAATGGAGGAGAGTTCACTTCAAAGGAATTTATGGACTAATGCAGTAGGCATGGAATAAAAAGGCAATTCTTTGTTGTGGGGACAACTCAACAGAATGGAGTTGTTGAAAGAAAGAACAAGATAGTATAGGAAATGGATTGAACAATGTTAATGGATTCCAAATTGACATATATATTTTGGACACATGCAATGCATACAATGGTTCACATTAAAATAGATTAATTCTCAAAAAGAACACTGACAAAACTCCCTATGAGCTATGGAAAGGAAGACCAACAAATGTGAAGCACTTCAAGGTATTTGGAAGAAAATGCTACATCAAAAGAGAAGATGGAAGAATGGGAAAGTTTGACTCTCGTGTGAACACAGGAGTACTTTTTGGTTACTCAAGTACAAGGAAAGAATACAAGTGTTACAATTTGAGGTTGAACAAAGTTGTGGAAATCATCAATGTAAGAATTCATGAAACAGGTGGACGCGAATTAAAGGAAGAAGAAAATGAATCAATGGAACAACTTTACGAAGAAGAAGCAGAAGATGAAGAAGAAGTAGAAGGGGAAGATGAAGACAATCAGACAGAAGTAGAAGAGAAAGTTCAAAAATTTCCTCCAAAGACACCTAGAAAATGACTATAGAAGAATCATCCTTTAGATCAGATTATCAGAAACAAATATGCAAGAGTTGAGACTAGAAGAAGAATTTGTTCACCAGAAAAAATGCACCTCGCACTCTCATCTACGATTAAACTAAAAAGTTTTGAAGAGGCCAGTGTTACACATTATTTTCATCACCCCTATGACCGTTAATGATTTAAACCTATCCTTTGTCTTTAGAAGGATCAAAGGCCTTAATCCCTAAAGAAGAATGAAGATACTTTTTCCCAGAGAGATGAAATTGTACTTTTCCATTCTTAAAAACCTTATAAAAAGGGTTCATCGCACCTTTCTTAGTGTTAAGGGTGAGATGATATAGGATTGTCTTAGGTTGCACCATAGTATCATGCGACGACATCACAATTTTCTTAGTTTTAAGGGTGTGACGATTTTTCGTACGTAGGAAAAAGAGAAATTTCTCAAAAGTTCTAGAAGAGAAGCTTCGAGGGTGAGGTGGCCTCTGATCATTTTGGATCTGAGTCACATCCATGATCTCATGGGATCATCCTAACCTCCTCACCCTATCCTTTTTAGCTTATAAAAGGAGAGGAGTTCTCATGGGGAAAGTTGGATTGAGTTAGCTTGTAGATTGGAAAACTTGGAAATTTCTTGAGTTTTGTAGCTTGGACAAATGACTCAAAGCATAAATGTCAACATGGATATTTACATGTCGAAATTTATGCTTTGAGTCCAAATTTTCCAATATTCAAGCTAACTCAATCCAACTTTCCCCATGAGAACTCCTCTCCTTTAATAAGCTGAAAAGGATGGGGTGAGTAGGTTAGGATGATCCCATGAGATCAAGGATGCGACTCAGATCCCGATTGGAGGCCAGCTCACCCTCAAATCTTCTCTTCTAGAACTTTCGAGAACTTTCTCTTTTTCCTACATACGAAAAAGCGTCGCACCCTTAAAACTAAGAAAACTGCGACATCGTCACAGGATACTATGGTGCAACCTATGACGATCCTAGATCATCACACCCTTAACACTAAGCAAGGTGGGACGATCCCTTTTTATAAGGTTTTTGACAAAGGAAAAGTATAATTTCATTTCTCTGGGAAAATGTATATTCATTCTTCTTTCCTCAGGAATTCAAGCCACTGATCCCTCTAAAGAAAAAAAATAGGTTTACATCATTAACGGTCATAGGGGTGATGAAAATAATGTGTAACAGAGAAATTTCTCTTTTTCCTACTTACGAAAAATTATCGCACCCTTAAAACTAAGCAAACTGCGACATCATCGCAGGATACTATGGTGCAACCTGCGACAATCCTAGATCGTTTCACCCTTAACACTAAGAAATGTTTGATGATCCCTTTTTATAAGGTTTTTGACAAAGTAAAAGCATAATTTCATCTCTCTGGGAAAAAGTATCTTCATTCTTATTTCCTCAGGAATTTAGTCCATTGATCCCTCTGAAGACAACAAATAGGTTTACATCATTAACGGTCATAGGGGTGATGAAAATAATGTGTTACAAAGAGCCCCCAAAGTATGAAGTCAGAACAGAGTGATAGCTGAAATGCTTTGTCGAGTGTGTGTAGGAACAAGGAACAATCGATCAGAAACCTGCCAACAAACAAGGAAATACAATACAATAATATATCATCACTGAGGTAGGCATTCCCATGCTCAGAATACAAATGACTCAAAGCATAAATTCCAACATGTAAATATCCATGTCAAGTAAGACAGGTCATGGCCACCAAACATACACTGTGGATCCATGCCAATATGACTCAAATTTGAACATAGCCACCAGAAATACACTGTGGATCTATGTGTTAAAGAATCAAATTTGTTGGATGAGACGAATCTTGGAGGGCAATGCTTCTAGCCTCTAGAGTTCATTCTAAAGTTGAGCTGCTAGCTTCTTAAGCTGGGGGCTATGTTCCAACCATGCTAATTTGTGAACCATATGTTGGGAAGTCATAAGCATAGTTTTTACATTGGTTCAAGCTTGTGTAAAAATGGAACCACCTACCTCAAGCATAGTTTCCTCCAGTTCAAGCTTGTGTAAAAATGAAACCAGGTCCAAGCATAGTTTTGTTTAGTTTTAAGCTTGTGAAAAAATAAAATTTATCCCAAGCATAGTTTTTTTTTTTTTAAGCTTGCGTAAAAATGAAAGCAATCACGAGCTTAGTCTTTGATCTTTCTCATGCTCGTAAATACCTGAGAATGTAACTGAGTAAAATTTTATCACTTTTTCGGACTCGTAAAGGTTATATGGAAAAAGAACCCCCTAGAGTTCCCTTTAAGCTCTTTTTAGACTCTCTAAACATGAAAAGATTGTCGAGCGATATTTTTATTTTCACGGTCGTTAAAGTATTTTAAGAAAATGCTTGTTGAGCAGTAGTTTATCTCTTTTTCAGTCTCATCAGACTACTTTACGAAAAAGGACATTTTGGATTTTTCTTTAAGTGTTTTTCAGAGTCTCTAAACATGAAAAACCCTTGATTTTTATTTCTTTGGACTCGTAAAACAAACATAGAAAGGCCCATATGGGACCGAACCACTCCTTCCTAGGGTTCGTTAAAATTACTCCGAGGGACTCATCCGAAGGATGAGCTTACAGTTCAATCATATGTTATCCTCCTCAAGCTTGTGTAAAAATAAAGAGGTACTCGCCATAAATGGTGGGGGGGAAATTGGGAAAGAAATGTATCTAAACATGTATTCTATGGAAGAGTCGCTTTTGAACATGACATCCTTTCACTTGCCTTGTGTCTAGGTTGGAAAATCCACTTGTTTCCTGATCATACTCCTTTATAAGATTACAAATCGATATGTGATCCTTGTTGTTGAGTCAGTGTTTCCAAGATAGTTTTCGTGTCATCAATATGTTCAAAGAGAAGTTCAACCCGGAAAGCATTCTATTGCGTCGGCCATTTCTGCAGTCCTTAAGCCTTCTATTGTGTTAACCATCCTCGAGTCAATCCTAAATCACTTGTTACTCTGATTTACTTCAAATACTTTTACCCATTTTGTGTCATTGATGGGGGATACATTAAGGCCTTCTTGTGATGAGTATTTTCATGTTGACTTCAACTCATTATCCAGGAATTAGACTTAGAAACTAATTGGTACCTTGGAACTTGCATTCCTCAATGGCAGGTTTCCTCGCTTCCGACAATGGGTTTTCACTATTGACCCTTGATTGGGAGATTCCACCGAGTGTTCAAATTCAGCTCATTAATTCGCACCTGTTGGACTGTATTGGTGTACTTTGGGATTCATTGACATTAATGGTGATTTCCCTCGCACTTTTTAACGATATACATTAATGAATGGTAATCAAGCAGTTTCTACCATGTTCGCCTTCAACACATGTATTCACATGGTTAGATTCATACTATAGAGTGGTGGAGATGAATACCTTGAATCTTTTCTGATAGATTCAGGTTGCTTTGGAGTATATTCAGATTGTACTGTTGCATAGATCCACAATGTATGTCTCGTGGATATGTTCAAATTTGAGTCTTTAACACATAGATCCATGGTGTATTTTTGGTGGCTATGTTCAAATTTGAGTCATATTGGCATGGATCCACAGTGTATGTTTGGTGGCCATGACCTGTCTTACTTGAAATGGATATTTACATGTCAAAATTTATGTTTTGATTCATTTGTATTCTGATTATGGGAATTCCTACCTTAGTGATGATATATTATTGTACTATATTTCCTTGTTTGTTGGCAGGTTTCCGATTGATTGTTCCTTGTTCCCTACACACACTCGACAAAGTATTTTAGCTATCACTATGTTCTAAATTCATACTTTGGGGGTCTGTCTGTTACACATTATTTTCATCGCCCGTATGAACATTAATGATGTAAACCTATATGTTGTCTTCAAAGGGATAAGTGGCCTGCATTCCTAAGGAAAGAAGAATGAAGATACTTTTTCCCAAAGAGATGAAATTATACTTTTCCTTTGTCAAAAACCTTATAAAAAGGGATCGTCGCACCTTGCTTAGTGTTAAGGGTGCAACGATATAGGATCTTCATAGGTTTCACCATAGTATCCCGTGATGACATCACATTTTTCTTAGTTTTAAGGATGTGACAATTTTTCATACGTAGGAAAAAGAGAAATTTCTCGAAACTTCTAGAAGAGAAGCTTCAAGGGTGAGGTGGCCTCCGATCGGTTTGGATCTGAGTCGCATCCCTAATCTCGTGGTATCATTCTAACCTCCTCAACCTATCCTTTTCATCTTATAAAAGGAGACGATTTATCATGGGGAAAGATGGATTGAGTTAGCTTGTAGATTGGAAGAGTTGGAAATTTTTTGAGTTTTGTAGCTTGGAGTTTTTGGAGCTTGTATGTTGGCTTTGAGCTTTGCTTTGTCAAGATAGATTGTTCATATTAGAATCTGTGGAGTAGAATTGTGTGGCAATGAAGGAACCGTTGGAAGGGACCTTACAACATCAAAGCATCTGGTTGTATCTTTCTTCCACATTCTTTAATACATATATACTTTTCTTTCCTATATGAATGTTATTTGTCCATATTGTATGATTCCTTGATACCGTACATAGTTTCATATCAAATGGACTCTGTTATTCTTGTCTTTGTTTTCTTTTGTTTATTTTTAGATATTTCTCCATAAGCCTTACGACGAAGCTGGGATCACATTGGCAAGGTCAGGGCTACAACATTTAAAAGGTATGTTTTGGATCCTCTTATTATTTGATAACTGGAATCTAAGGAAAGTTTAGTATATTGTCTTGTTTTGTTCTACTTTCATGGTGAAACTAGGGAGATCAGTTTGTGTACAAACTTACCGATTTGTTCGATAACAACTAGCAAGGATAAATTTTGGAATAAGGCCATGGATGAAGAATTGGATCAAATAGAGAAGAATGACACTTGGGAATTTGTTCCAAGACCAAAGAATAAGAATGTGATTGGCACAAAGTGGGTATTCAGAAATAAATTCAATGAATATGGACAGGTTACAAGGAACAAAGCTAGGTTGGTATGTAAAGGATACACACAGGTTGAAGGAATCGACTTTGAAGAGACATTTGCTCCAGATTCCAGAATGGAAGCAATCCGATTTGTAAAGTGGTACTCGTAGCTAATACAAGTCACTAATGTGATGTGTCACATTCCAAAGAGTGTCATGAAAAGGCATGAGGACAACCTTGAATTCGAGTGTGATTTCCATAATGTTTTCATTTATCCATGTGCAGAAAAGAAAAAATCCACTACCATGCTCCCATTTTTCATCATGGAAGAAGACACCCAACAAGTGTCTTAGAATGGATGAGGACTATCAACTTCCTTTCAAAGATAAGTAAGAGGAGATCGAAACAAGGATGAAGAAAAACCAAGAGAAGAAAAGGGTTGCAGTGAAACTAGAGAGAAAGAAAAAGCCTCGTGATCTAAGCAGTAGAAGTTCGACACCTCCAAAGGAAAAAACATATAGTTCTTGAATGAGAAATCAAAAGCTGATAAGGAGTATGAGGATGAACAAGACATGGCCTGTAAGAGTAAATGGCCCTTAGTGACACAATTTATAGCCCTAATCATTTTAGATCCTATCAAAGCGCGCACCCTCTCCCACAACAAAGTTTAGTACCATCAAGGAGGAATTCCTTGTGCCATCCAATCAACACACTGTAGCTCCTGGTCAAGTTCCCAAAAAGAATCAATGAATGACGACAAGAAAAAGGAAAAATACAAGTACCTTGGTAACACAAAAAAGGATGACGGTTATGAATGTCCCAAAGTTGTTCAAGGAAATTAGAGGACATCTCATGATGCAGTAGGAATTTTTCAAAAACACACTGTAGGTAAATTTGATAGCATAGGTCAACAATTGTCCATTGATTCTCCACCTATTTCACCCCCTCAAGAGAAATAAATCATTGAATTAAGTGGCACCAGTCAGAGAAGAGTGTTGTGGGTCAATCCATTGGTCATTGTCTCTTTTGACTCAGCCATTTCCGAACTCGAACTTGCGTAGGTGTCTACATAGAACCTGCAAAATTTTATGACTACCATCATGATGGAGATCGAAGATCGACAACAAGACCTCAACCAATCACATGAACAACTACATTAGTGGCATAAACTAGAAGTTGCAACACACAAATAAACTCAGGGTAAGAATCAATAAGAAGTGTATGTGTGACAAGAGGTAGACATTATGCATTAGGAGCTCGAAGCACATCATTTTGCAAAGGTCACCATTCATGCCGAAAGTAAGGAACAACAAGAAACAATGCTCACAATTCACAAAGAAATCCTTGACACCATGGATGAGACTTATTCATAAGCACCCAAGCCTAGGGATGATTATCCAGACATGCATCCACTTCAAAAACATCACGCGGTCAAGGAGCGGATCTAGGTTTTGGAGATACAAAATATCGATCTTTGTGAGAAGATCAAATGGCCTACCTCGGATAATCAAGAGTTGCAACAAAATATTTTCATGGTCGTGGAAGCAATACAAAATGGCCAAGCATGCACCAACGATTTCATGGGTCTCATTGAGCATAGCTTCCTACTTTTTACTCATCTCCATAATCTACCTAAGATCAATGTCATCAATGAATGGATATACACTACGGAAGTAGTAGTCACACAACAAAAGAGAACCATGACATCCTTACCTTCGGGTGAGAGACATGCTACAATGACAATGATCGCCAAAACAACTAAGGAGATTACTATAGCTCGGTTGAAACAAGAGACTCTCTCTAGCATTTCCAATGATGTGATTGAAAAATCCCATGCATGTTACAATCAACTCCCAGTGGCACGCATAGTGGCAACTCCAATGCAAAAAAATGTGGAGCAAATCAACCTCTAGTCCCCACTATTTAAAACAATTGATGAAAATGAGGTTTTCTAGCTCACTCAAAGGTTGTACGACACTTTTAATGATGTTGATGGCCAATTTCAACAATTCCTCCAAGAAATCATGAAGACAGTGTTGTCAACTACTTATGTCAATCCATGAACAATGTCATTGGCTCGAGGAGGAGCCAACTAATAATTTTTAGGGTTTTTTGGAACCCAAGTTTTTTTGGAATTTTCACACATGCCACAAATCAATATTGTGCTCATGGTCATGAAGATGCACTGCACAGTGAAAGGAAATATTAGCAACAGTGTCGACCAAAGGAATATTGTGTGCACAACCTAGTTTTTCACTACACGCAAGGAATGAAAGAGAAGACCACATGCAAAAAATATGAGCATATATTTGGGAATCTTTTTTAATCAAGTACTATAAAAACCCAAAGGATCGTGGGAGAAGGAATGGATGAGATGAGAAGTAAGTTAGGATTTCAACACTCCAGGAAGATTTGGGGGTTTCATGTGGATCCAATGTTCACTCAAGAGAGTGGAGTATAGGAGTGGAGAAAAGTAGTCAGTAGATTAAGTTACAATAGTTAAGATAATCAACATAATGATTGCACATCTATGACAGAGAGTTGAAGGGAACAAAAAGAGAGAGTTCCATGTCTAATTTTGTATGAGTTTGTATTAGAGTGAGAAAGGTGTAGGAATGAAGGAATGAGAACAAAACATATAGTGTAGTAGAATGGAATGATTGTTGAATGAATATATAGTGCATGGCATGGAACTGTGTTATCATTCTTTGTATCTGTATGTTTTCGAAGTTAATGAACATAATCCAAAGTCCTTTCTCTCTTTCTCTCTGCAATATTCTATGTGTTCTAAGTTGAATGTATATATATTTTAATGGTTAATGATTATTATTTTTTATTTCATTATGAATTAATGAATGTATTTACACCCAAGAGGATTCCTTGTATGCACTGTCCCTTTACATCCAACACAAGACTATCGGTCTCTGTGATTCTCATGGAATCTGGGTGGGACCTTCTTCGGTCCTAGACTAAGGATTGAATATGTCGATTCCTTGGGTTTTTTTTGGTGAATATTGATGAACCCTAGATATTAAACCCCCCTAGTGAGAAGATGGATATAATGCAAATATTCAATAGGTAGGCAAAGAGAAAGGAGTGTAGGGAAAGAGGGGGGGAGAG
>ML786534.1:641460-691564 GCA_009831015.1 Picea engelmannii | reverse complement strand
TTCATCACTCTATCCATAAACCAAATAACATAAACCCTTACATAAAACCATGTGACACAACCTCACTGTTATGTAGCCTCAAGCTAAACCAACAACTTCAACAACACATCACAACCAAAAGACCAATACCCATATGCCAAATACCAACTGTATCCCTCAAAAAATATGATATATGAAGCAATACTGAACATCCAATACCATCTTAAGAGATAAACCTTATCTCAAAAAACATACCTCAAACAAGATGTGTCATATCTCTCATAAATAAACTCCAACCATGTTGTTGTCTTGATTTTCCTGCCGCACTTTTTCTACCGTGATTTTTCTGCCGCACTTTTTCTACCGTGATTTTTTATTGCACTTTTTCTTCCACAATTTTTCTGCCGCGATTTTTCTGTCGCACTTTTTCTGCTGTACTTTTCTTGCCGCACTTTTTCTAGCGCACTTTTTCTGCTGCACTTTTCCTGCCGCACTTTTCTCTATCAATAATACCTGCCCACATAACCTTTCACAAAATATATATTTAATGATATTCAATAGGTTCAAGTGTGATTAAATGAGAGAGTCTTGCCTCTTATTTATACTTTCATGTAGCATCCCACTTTCCTTATTTTAGGGATTTCTCCATTAAATTTATTATTTAAATAATTTCTTTTGCAAACACTTTGACTACTTTGACCTTTTGGGGATTCTAGATGACTCATGACGATTCTCCAACTTAACATGGCCATAAATCTCTAACCATGAGGATTTATGTGACGTTCCACATACCACCGGAAATGGCATGACATCTACTATCCATATATAATAGTATTACCTACAAATATATCACAAATCATACCATTATCCATCAAACAAACTTGGGTCCATTACCCAAAACTTTGTGCTACTGGAATTCTCTACCGGACTTTCTTCAAGGGTTGACATCAATGAAAACCAACCCAATTAATCAAAAATATCCCCCTTTGGCATTGATGGCAACACTCTGATGCAATAATGAAGTCATGTCATGCAATACTGAAGTCATATCACTCATGCTCCCCCTATGACCATCGCTCCCCCTGGAACCATTCCTCTGTGTTCTGCATCTGATAAATATCTCCCCCTTTGTCATCAATGGAAAATGAATCTTTCCATCTGGGGCTGCTCCCCCTAACTGAACTGTCCTTGGGGATACTCCCCTTGACTAACCTCTTCTTGAAACTGATCTCCCGACCTGAACTTTCCTCTTTATGGTGCTTCCTCATGTAAAGCTAAGACATATAAGATAAGCATTCAAAAACATTCATTTTGGAGTAGAAATTACTCCGAGTCTCTAGCGAAGATACTCAAAGGCTTCTCATGGAAGCAATTTTGCAAAGATGTCTTCCACTTGTTCTTTTGTGCCCACATATTCAACTTTGATGTTATTCTCTGCAACCTGTTCCCATAGAAAGTGATACTTTATTGGAATGTGCTTCATCTTGGAGTGCATCACTGATTTCTTTGAGATACTGATGGCACTTGTATTATCACAATAGATTGGAATTGGCTCATCATACTCAACCTTTATATCTGTCAGAGTTTGTTTCATCCATATAACCTGTGTACAACATGTTGTTGCTACAATATACTCAGCCTCAGTTGTAGATAAGGATACTGATGATTGTTTCTTTCTTAACCATGATACTAAAAACTCACCCAAGTAGAACGTTGCTCCACTGGTGCTTCGTCGGTCATCAATGCAACCTACCCAATCTGCATCTGTGTAGGAAATAAGTGATAGATCTTTTATTTTTGGATACCATAATCCAATCTCTTTTGTTCCTTTGAGATATCTGAAAATCCTCTTCACTGCTAATACATGTGATTCCTTTGGTGCTTCTTGAAATCGTGCCACCTGTCCAACTGCCTGCATTACATCTAGTCTGGATGCTGTCACATATAGTAAGCTACCAATCATTGACCTATATTTCCTCTGGTATGTATACTTTTAATCATCATATTTTCTCAACTTGCAACTGGTTTGCATAGGAGTGGTAACTGGTTTGCAATCTTCCATTCTGATCCTCTTTAGCATTTATCTAATATACTTAGTTTGAGAAATACAAATTCCTTGGTTGATTTGATGTATCTAAAGACCCATAAAGAAGGATAGTTCTCCAAGTAATGACATTTCAAATTCATTCTACATATCCTTTGCAAATTTATGGCTTAACCTGTCATCGGTACTTCAAAAAATAATATCATCAACATAAACTTAAATTAATAAAATACTATCTTGAGTTACCTTGATGTAGAGGTTGTTTTCTGCACTTCCTTTTCTGAACCTTGCATGTTGTAGATATTTATCCAGTTTAGAGTATCATGCTCTAGGAGCCTGTTTTAGATCATACAAGGCCTTCTTCAATTTACACACATAATCTGCATTCTCTGACAACTAAAATCCTTTTGGTTGTTCAAAGTAGACTTCTTCTTCAAGTTCCCCATTCAAAAAAGCTAATTTCACGTCCATCTGATACACTTTAATATTCTTGGAGCATGCATAAGCTAGATGAAGAGTGGCACACTAGTTGCATCCTCCTTATGGCTCTGGGGGGGGGGCTCCATAGAATATTCCAAGTAATAAAATAACCCATATGTAATGAAAATATTTGCCTAAGTTCTAGTCCTCTAAATAGTCATGAACAAACTCATTTAGGATATATCATGCCCAAGCCATTAGAACCTTGGAAGCACATCGCTCGACGACAATGACGACTCCCATGGGACATTTTTCCTTACAAAATTTCTAGGGTAGATTAGAGGTAATAAATTGTGTCATGAATTGGAATATCTGGTTATTGATCTCTAGAATTATGACCATGTGAGACCCTCTACATGTCCCATATTTAACATAAATGTCTTCCTAAACTATATGTTGGCCCTTGACCAAGTTTTGAGAGATACTTGGTCATGTTTGACCATTTTTGGGACTTCAACAGCCTGTCGAAGATAGAGCGCTAGATGAAGCGGAGATTGCGGAATCTCGACCCACTTTTGGGTCCCTTTTAGGTTTTTAGGATAATGTAGCAGGAATGGGATGTCGGCCCATGGGCTTTGCCCATGTGTAGGCCTATTTTGTATGTATAAGTAAGTAAGCTAGGCGATGTAAGAAGTAATACATCTATGTGATGTAAGTCAATTGCTAATAGATTTTGTAAGTTCTCTGTGCATGACTGCAAGAGGCTTGCAGAGATACGTGCAAGTCATTGTAAGGAGTTGTGGAAGTCTTTGTGCTGTAGCGCAAGGAAGAAGGATCTAGAGAGCTGTGCAGATCTTTTTTCCTATGCGAACAATATTTTTGGTGGCTCTGTGTTGTAATCGATTGAAGACGCTAATAAAGAAGAAGAGTTGGTGGACATAGCCCCAGGGTGGGGGTGAACCACGCAAATCTGTGTGTTATGCTTTGTGCTTCGACTTGATGTGTTTATCCCTTCTTTTGCTAAGTGCTTTGTTATATTTAGATAGATCTACTTATGCTTTGTGCTTCTTAGAGGTGTGTGAATATTAGATCTGACATGTATGAAGATGCTTAGTGTTGATCTACCAAATCTGATCTGTTTTCCTATTTCTAAGTGATGAAATACCTTAGATCTAAGTGAAAGTTGTGATGCTCTGTGCTATATGTGAAGTATAATAAGGGTTGAATATTAACAAATGATCTATGCTAAGTGCTCTGTAAGCAATATAATCACAGACCTGTGTCCTAGCTAAGGTTGCAGACACCTGATTCTTGCAACCACCCCTGCCTCTACCTTGAGTGAGACTTCATCTTCTTCGCAGGTGTTGTGAAAGGGCCAGTAGTTAGGGTTTTTTTGGTGCGCTCTTGTAGCATTGAACCCTAGGTATTCCCCTGTGCTAACAAATGGTTATGTTGTTGGGACCTGAAACTATGATTGCTGGGAACTAAAGAAGAAGAAGTTTTGTGCAAAGCTTCTATCTGAAACTGTGGAAGCTCTGTGCATAGATCGGTTTCCCTAGTGCGCAACATCCTAGTTGACCTGTGTAGCTTTGTGCCAAGAAAGAAAGGTCAGATATGCAAGAAAAGAGGTTGATATTGAAGAAAAGAAGCAAGATCTGAACGCTTTGTGCTATAAGAAAGGTAAAAGTGGAATTTTTTGATTAAAAGAGGTAAGATCTGTAAGCTATGTTCTCTAATAAATGTAAGAATAGTTAAAAGTTCTAGATCTAAAAGCTTTGTACTCTATAAAAGTAAGATAAGTGGAAATTTTTGTTTCTAAAGCATGGATCTATGTATGTTTGATAGATTCTGTCCTAGATTAAAAACTATGGCATTAATAGATGAAAGAAGGTTTTATATGAATAGATATGATAAGAATAGCAATAGATATGTTATACCTATGCATAGAAAGAATGTTTGGACTAACAAATGGATGCAGGATCCTAGAAATAATTTGTTGCAGGTTAGCTCCTATGATCCTAGTGTGAAGTACAGAAGAGGTTGGGGATCATTTAAAATAAAGAGAGGATTAACCCTCTATTATAGTTGCAGAAAACTGGGACATCTAGCTAAGGAATGCCCTGGTGGAAGGCCTAGTTGTCTTTTTTGTAAATATCTAGACCATGAAGCATTGGATTGCCCCATAATGATTGGTAAGCTTGAAGGAATGAATCTGAACCAAGAGGCAGATCCA
The DNA here is from genome assembly GCA_009831015.1 of Picea engelmannii. Classification (NCBI taxonomy): domain Eukaryota; kingdom Viridiplantae; phylum Streptophyta; class Pinopsida; order Pinales; family Pinaceae; genus Picea; species Picea engelmannii. Next base: position 686,888 of record ML786534.1, on the reverse strand, counting down.
GAAATAGTAGGACCCCAGAAAGAATCAACGAAGTATTGATATAGATGAAAGAAACCTTGAATGACCACCGACATGTTAGGTTATCAGAGATCTTTAAAGAAAACAAATGCATCGAAGTAAGAATAGGGGACTTCGACATTGCTTGTGTTCTGGATAAAGAAACATAGATGAATATCATGACAGAGAGAACTTGGTAAGCTATAGGGAGGCCTGCTATGATTCCTTTATTAGGAGGAATAGGACTCTTCAGAGGAAAATTGGTAAACCTATGTGGAAAGCTCACTCAAATATCTATGAATTCCAATGGAACTTCGACTGAAGAAGATTTGTGATTATTAAATTTATTGAGGACAACGCCATGTTTACCATGTTATTGGGAAAACCCTAGATTGATAGAGATCAAGCTAGACAAAAGGAAGAAGAAGAAGTTTTGAAACAACAGAAACAAGATTTACAAGAATTCATGACCAGAAGGATCGCACAGTTGATTGAAGAACAGGAAAATAGATCGAAGTTATTTCACACTAGAGATCCTGATGTCAAAGATACAAGAACATTAGAAGAACCCCGGAATACTATAGTACCTATCCCAGACAAAGAAGAAATATTACCCCTGAGTCCTAGGAGAGAACCTCAACAACGCGTAGTGACTATGCTAAAAGAAGATAGGAATCAGAACAAAAAAAGACAGACCGAGTTGAAGATTACTGGAAAGAAAGCTAGAAGGATAAATAAGAAGAGGGCTAAGATTGAAAATTTACAGAAGGCCCCAGAGGGGGCATTGCAGAAAGAAAACTTGCAGAATGGGAGCTTCACTGAGATATCAGAACAACAACATGGGTCACTTCGCCGTGGCGAAGCAATATAGCCGTTGGGGATGATATATCCATTCGACTGATGCTCCGAATGGCTGGAAAAACATTTATGGCTTTCCACCTGATCGTTGGACCACGCCATAATGGACAGAACAAGAGTTAATGAAGCCTCATACCCATTGCAAGCAATCTGTTGTTGAGTTTCCTATTTACCCCGTTGCGGCATGCACGAAAAACACTTTTGCCAAATCGAGAATTTGAGCTTGCAACCTTGGTTAAGATTGTCCAGTGATATTTACGCCCTTACTTTCCATCTTGTCACCGTGTCTACATTACTTCGTGAACCCGATATTATTAACCCCAAGCGCATATGTCCAAAGAGATTAGCGCACTTGAAGAATCTGCGAAGGAAGTACTTGTTGATCTCAGGATCGAGAAATTCATGTTGGAAAGAAGGATGTATGTAGGTGTGTAAGAATCATCGACATGATGAGTCCAATCATCTCCATTGACTGCTCGTGGAGCAGGAAATTCCAGAATCACAACAGAGACGAGAACGAAGCATAGAGATGATCTCGCAAAAATGCTAAGTTGATTTGAACCATCTTACCTGTGTATATACCTCCTCTGAGCGGCGTAGTGAACAGAGATAGCGTGCCTAGAGATTTTGACTATGCCTTGGTCACTGCGTACCTCTCGAAAGGGATATGCATAGTTCACATAGACCAGGATAAGATAGTAGCACTGAAGTTTAGTGACTTCAAACTTGGAGACCGTAAAGCTTATAGTATGTTTTCCCCACATAAGTATCTGACCAGGATGAAAGGAAAGAATTCAAAGATTATCCCCGAGCCTTGGACCCATAACCTCACATAGTCTACTCTACTTAATGTTATGAATATCCCACACTTTGGACGACATCAAGAAGTGAACACATGTGTTAAGTTGTTGTTATCCTGTTACCATGGAGGATATTTATGGCTAAACCGACGTATAACAGTGGATCCGATGTTAATCAATCGGATTATGGGATTAAGCATGCAAGGCCTTGACCCACATTATTTTTTCCCTGGAAATACCACAGACCGAGCCTTAGCACATAAGATAAAAGAGACTTATGGAAATGTCGAGAAGGGCATGCGAGGCTACAAGGTAGCCTCTATTTAGAATGACACAGTACGCCTCACCTGTCAACTAATTGCTGGGAAATTAGTTCACAAGAACTGGCCCACCCAAGTCATTGGATTCATAGTAGACCTCGCAGGAAAGTGCATGAAGGGCCTACAGATGAATTGGGCGCACTAATTAGTAAACTAGCTGGAGCTCGATTGCAGAGAAGACCAGGACCAAGGATATGAGTTCCATTTCAGTTGGCTTCTTATCTTGATTGATTTCATTGCATGGGAGATGCCGGAAGGTGCGACCTTCCCAGACATCGATCCATTTGAACCATTGGCCGCAAAGTTCAGTACCCTGTGGTACTCGAACAATATGAATAAACAATGGTAGTCAAATTCCATGTTTCATTCATATTATAATCAGTTGAAAGTAGCTATCCAGTCTACACTGCGCATCACTCTGAACACCCTCCACAGGTTTCGGCCCCTAATGAAGTTCTGCGTCGAAAGACAATTTCTCTACATCAAAGCACAAGCAACAGTTACAGTCCTATTATAAATTAACAGAAGAATATATGGAGGAGATCACAAAGGAATGGTCGGCGGACCTCCTTGTTCCAGCTGACCCTGCGGAGATATCTGATGTAGACAGTCCAGAAACTGCGTAGGATATACTTGGACCTAGCATGCAACTGCCAACAAAATATTAGCGAAGTGCAAGACTTAAGAAGTGCCTCGGTGAAGATTGCTTCCATCACACTAGAGAAAGAGGGTGATGGTGAAGAGTTAGAAGAAGTCGAACAGAAGCACAGAGATGAAGCAAAGATTTTGAAGAAGAGGAAGGGTTCACCTCAGAAACCTCCTTCTCGAAATAAGTCCAAAGCTCTCGTGACTAAGCTGTAGACCACAATGACCCCACACGACTTCAACTTCATTGTCACAACTCTGAATGATGCTGCGATGGAGATAGTAGATAAGCAAGAGACTAAACAAGAGGATATGCATAGTCGGATTGAGATAGAGCTCCAAGGAGTGCAGCAGGCACTTCAGTTGAAGCGTGTAGTCTCCACTGCACCCCTGTCAGTTGGAACACCAGAAGTAGGAGATGATCCAGGTCAAATCCACCAAATCATGGATTCAATCGAGGATTGACTTCTAAAGAACAATATGAAGTAGCACAAGCCACTCAGGATTTAACATAGGTATAGGGATTTCTTATGGAGCAGTGCAGCACGTCATAACAAGAAAAGATTTCTCTCCAAGCAAAATGGTATGTAGAGAAAGAACTGCTACAACAAAGCAAGGAACAGTTGCTCGCAGAGCAACTCGAGATAAAGGAACTGGTCAACAAAGCACTTCTCGCTATGACTATTTTCGAAGTATAGACAGAAGAATAGGTTCCATAACAGGTGGCACAATTGGAAGGAGTAATCCAGAAGCTCCAGCAGTGCATTGCAGATCTACAGCTTCGCGTAGTATCTGAGACACCGCAGGAGATCAAAGACCAAAAAGAAATAACTACCTGCAGCACAGTGGACAAATTGAAAGCTCTTGCCTTGGAGTGCAAGAAACTGAGTATCCATAATTCTCATACATATGAGAACCTCATAGAGAACCCAGAGTTATATAAATTGGAGTCGCAGCTCTAGGAGGCGAAGTATGAAACTGAAAAGCTATAGACACAGCTAAAAGCCCTGTCACCCGTAGAAAGAATGAAGAGATCTCATGAGAAACGCACGGCCCAACAAAAGATCTATACGATCCAGAGAAAAGTGATGGACGTGACTCAATGAATTCAACCGGTGCAAGATAAGGCATGTCAGTTGTTCACAGAGGTTGAATGCCGAGGAGCAGAGATAGAACAAGTTGTGAGTACAATAGAACAACACCCAGAGGGACCCGTCAATGACACACTCATCTAAGAGTTTTCTGAGCAAGAGTTCATAGCACAACAACAGTTCGAAGCAGCTCGAGCCAAGCTCGAGGAATTCGAGACAGAATTGATAAGACCAAAGTGACTCGGGACAAGTCACAGGTGAGTGTTGGGGGCCTGTTGGCCCTTGACCAAGTTTTGAGAGATACTTGGTCATGTTTGACTATTTTTGGGACTTCGACAGCCTTTCAAAGATGGAGCACTAGACGAAGCGGGGATTACGAAATCTTGGCCCACTTTTGGGTCCCTTTTGGGTTTTTGGGATAACGTAACAGGAATGGAATGTCGGCCCATGGGATTTTCCCATGTGTAGGCCTATTTTGTATGTATAAATAAGTAAGCTAGGCGATGTAAGTAGTACATCTATGTGATGTAAGATAAGTTCTAATATATTTTGTAAGTGCTCTGTGCATGACTGTAAGAGGCTTGCAAAGTTCAGTGCAAGTCATTGGAAGGAGTTGTGGAAGGCTTTGTGTTGTAGCGCAAGGAAGAAGGATCTAGTGAGTTGCACATATATTTTGTCCTATGCGAAGCAGGTTTTTGGTGGCTTTGTGTTGTAACTGATTGAAGATGATAATAAAGAAGAAGAGTTGGTGGATGTATCCCCAGGGTGGGGGTGAACCACGTAAATTTGTGTGTTATGCTTTGTGCTTCAACTTGATGTGTTTATCCCTTCTTTTGCTAAGTGCTTTGATATATTTAGATAGATCTACTTATGATTTGTGCTTCTTAGAGGTTTGTGAATGTTAGATCTGACATGTATGAAGATTCTTAGTGCTGATCTACTGGATCTGATCTGTTTTAATGTTGCTAAGTGCTGAAATACATTAGATCTAAGTGAAAGATGTGATGCTATGTGCTATCTGCGAAGTATAATAAGGGTTGAATATTGATGAATGATCGATGCTAAGCGCTCTATAAGTGATATAATCACAAACCTATGTCCTAGCTAAGGTTTCAGACACCTGAGTCTTGCAACCACCCTTGCCTCTACCTCAGGTGAGACTTCATCTGCTTCACAGGTGTTGCCGAAAGGGCTGGTAGTTAGGGTTTTGTTGGTGCGCTCTTGTTGCGTTGAACCCTGGGTCTTCCCCTATGCCAGCACTACATCCTTGGCCTTAATGGCATTGGTTGGTTCAACGTATGTTGTTGGTAGGACTGAGAACCAATACATGGTATTCTTGTCCACTTCGTATGGTTTTTCAAGACACATATACCCTCCATGCAACTGACTAGGAAAGAAGCACAAGAAAGCATGCACTAACAGACTCTGGTCAAAATGTAGGAAATCTACTAGTGTTAGGACACCAAATTGTTAAAGGGGCTTGGCCCATTTTTAAGTGATTACTTTCTTTGTTTTGTTGGGATGTTGAACGAGCTATGCATATTTAATGAACTACAATTCAGTAAACTGGGTCAAATCACAGACATTATGATCTGTTCACCGCAACATAGGAACTTTCCCTAACTTAGGGCTTACAAAGATTACATTTGATGAGATTACAAGTTCAAATACCAACTACTCCTTACTAGCTTTGACCTTTTATATTGCATTTAGCATACTCGAGGAGACCATTATTGTATGTAACAATACCACACCTTTATCTAATGTGAACTACATGCTTGTATGACTCTTGTGGGATAGAATATGGTGTGATATGGATAAGCTATGAAAAATATATTTCTTAAGTTTTTTATCCCTCAATTTTACACTCTTCTCTCTGTCTACGATTCATAAATAATAATTTGAAGTATGGTTAGGGAATTTTAAATGTACCAAGGGTGGCATACCCCCACTTATGCCTACTACCGATCTATCATAAAACTTGTTTATGACATATTTTCCCCATTATAACTATCAGACGCCATAGGTACCTTCTTTCCATAACTGTTCACCTTTCCTCGTGTCATTGTCACCTCCTTATGAGATAACGAACCACTTTTATGTCTGTCGTATCTTCCTGTATCTTGTCAATGTGTTGTTCATGACCATTATTTCATCCTTTTGAGTTTAATCTGATAGTTAAGTCTTAATCTTTTCCAAAACAAGAAAAATATTTGTTGGTAAAACTTGTTGTAACCCACTTTATTATGTTGAGCTATCTCTGCCACTTCTTTATTACGATGATTTTGACTACTCTACCCATTCCCTAACTCCTATATTTCGAGCTTGCAGTGCAAGGTTACTACGTTCCCCTTCTTTCATGCTAGAGATGTCATCTTGTCGCATTGGCCCTTGGCAGGTCGTGATGCTTCTTTACTCAGATTTGGTTTCTTATCCCTTGCCATGGAGGGTCATCGGTAATTATGGTTGAGACTATGCGAGTTTACTAACCACCCCAACTTGTGTTTGGTTTGAATTCGGGCATGCACCACCCATCTGTTGGCATAGTTTTAGTCAAAGGCACTTGAAGAATGGGACTACTTACTAGTGCAACGTGATTGGAACTTAGATGGATTTTCCTTGTATTTGGACTCTACTTAACCCTCCAACTCCTTTCACAGAAGCACATATGTTCTTAGGTATTTACCTTCATCCAGAATCTTACCTTGATTGACTACACTACTTTATCCCATTCGAGTATATGTTCACGATTTACTTTCCACCATTGCATGGGTATTACGTCTAACACTATGTCGAGAGCTTGTATTTGATGGGTTAAGGGAATATTCTACATATGAGAAAGGAATGTATCCACCAAGTTGGTTCTATCGAACTAATATAAGGTGTAATGGTCTATTCCTACTTCATGCACCACGATGGTAATTCATGCACATCTTCTTTTTGAAACCTCATAGAGATTATGATGTCATCTTTCCATAACATCCTCTAAATCTATGTCATATGAGAAAAAAATTCTCCATATTAGCTCACCATCCACTGTGGGATTGATATAATCCTCCCTACACGCTATAATTTGATATATTTTTTCAATAATATAGCTCCACACATCCTCATTCATGGGCTCATTGGACATGTCACCTTTATTTGGATCCAAAGGAGCAATTACATGCAAGGTACCTGCTTCAAAGGAAATTCCTCGTTCCTTAAAAATAGAAAAATGTATTATTGTCAAATGCCTAGTGAATTCCAAGTAACCCTAGGTAGGGATCAAGGTAATACATTATCTCAATCATCTCAAACTTTTCTTAGTATTCACCCCTTCAATATTCACTTGTACTTTCTCAATTCGATAGATGGGATATATTTGGTATTAATTATCTAGACTAAGTTGAATGGGGGAGCACACAAAACTTGGATTTCCCATCAACTCCCAATATTTCTTTGGCAAGATGTTCACATCAGACCCCACATCCAACATGACGTTGTCCATCTCATAGCTTCCGAGTTCATCTATCATATTGAACTCTCTTCATGTTATCTTCTACTTTCTCACTTGGTTCACATCCCTATATGGTATCAGGGTAGATATGGCTAAAAATTTATCTTCTTACCCCATACATCTTGTTAACATGTGCATCAACGTTTTTGCAACATTAATATCACTTAAAATTTTCAAGTAACAACGCACAAATTTACTTACTTGATCCTCTACTTGCACCTCATGACAAGTTTTGTGTTGTGTTTCTTCTCACACCGTATGTCACGACTCTTTTCACACGCGCTCCTTTATTTCATTTTTCTCATCCTTCTGCACCTCTTCCTATCTATGGGCTTCTCCCAACAACATATGTGTCATGCATTATATCTCCGCATGCACATGAGCTTACTCCAATGATTTTTGTGTTTCACGATGCAACTCTTCACGTGATCGAGCCTCCTCCAAGGATCTTTGTGTTTCTCATTGTACCTCTTCACACACCTAGGATTCCTCTAGTGATGTTTGCACCATGTTTTGTAACTCTCCACATGCTCCGTCCTCATCTAGAGTCCTATGCACGTCGAAAAAAATTTATTTTGTTGTGCAACATCAAACTTAGGAGGTGCCTGTGCCCCTTTTTCGATCTTCCCTTCTATGTTCCTACTCAATATTTCTCCATGCTCTAAGTCCATTCATGTCTGAATTCCTCCTCGAGTTACCACCCTCACATCAGATTATTCTTTTGGATTCTAATTTCTGCATGGCTCGAAAGTCACCATATTGCAGTGTTCTTGTTGGATTACTGAGAGGGAAGGGTGAATTAGTAATGAGCAATAATACCACTTTTAACCACAATATGCATTCTTTAAATTTTACCAATAGTGCTCAACAATTTATCATCAATGTATCATCTATGAATGCATCCAATATATATATCATAAGCATGTAAACATAAGTAACATCACATCAAGAACACAGTACACCAGGTTTTATGTGGAAACCCAAATAGGAGAAAACCACATAACGATTTCTTATAAATATCAAGAATTCATTCATAGGAATCACTAACTTCCAGATTCTCTAGCTACAACTGGAAGGAGGCTTCAACCCCCTATTCTCAGGCTCCAACTTGAAGGAAGCTACAACTCCTTGAATTCTCTGGCTCCAACCACCTAGTTCTCAGGCTCTAACTTGAAGGAAGCTCCAACTACCTGATTTCATGGCTCCAACCAGAAGAAGGATACAACCCCCTTTCCCTACCCCATTCTGCTACCCTAAAATATATGTGTAGACCAATTGTCATAGACTTTTCCACTATCACTATCACTACCACTTCCACTGTCATTGTCATTTCCTTTGTCACATCAACCTGTAACCTGTCACTAACCAACTCATCCAACCTATCACTGCCACCAATACACAACCATATCCTCTCACATGGATCATATACCAGAGACACCTCTCAACTAGATGTCCAACATCACCAACACATGCCTCTGCCAAGGATGTATCAATATCTCCAACATACCATCACAAAATATGTGTCTCAATCATGTACCAAAGCATGTACCAAACCATCAACCTGAACCATACCAAGCATCAACCGTGTACCACAACCTATACCACAACAAATGCATCAACCATGCACCACACCTATACCAAACTGTGCATCAACCATGTACCTCAACCTATACCATATGCCTCAACCATCAACCATGTATACCAACCATATACATCAACCATGTACATGCACATCAACACCATACCATGTGCTAATCATGCACATCAACAATGTACATAAGGCCTATACATAAACACCTATACTGTACCATATACCATGCACCATATGCAATGAAATGTGTCTCAACTATATACCATATCATGTCATACACCATGTACCATAAGATATGCTAAACAAGTAATACCAATGGTGTACCTCAACCAGGTACCATCACTCACAATCATGCCATGTACCATAATATAGGCCTCATGTATATGCCAATATCACAAATATGTGCCTCTAACAATGAACCATAACAACCATATACCAAGCACCGAGAATGTGTCTCAAGAATGTAACAATATCACCTCAACTATGCACCGTTAAGGACCTCCTAGACATGCCTTAAGCATATGACATACCTATTGAGGGGTCCTAAATCCCTTTAACTCAATAGTAGGAACCAAACCTACCACTGAGGCCCAATTAGACTCTACAACATTTAATGGTGGAATGGTTCTCTGGATCTTGCGATCTGGCCGATTAATCGATGGGCTTTACATAGTGATTGATAAGATGTCTTATTATGAAAACTCCTCCTTTAGTTCAGACATTCTCTTTTTTTATTTTGTCTTATAGGTGGGACTGATACAAGATAAAATTCGGTATAAACCAACTAGGTAACAAAGTGGGAAAGCTTAACTACTGGAGAAGGATGATCTTGGGATAACCCTTTCACTCTAGCATTCAGACAATGATTCTCTACCACAATCCTAGTACTAATACATTAACCTGCTAGTGTTCCAACTATTGATTGAGGTGTGATTATCATAAGAGAACATATATGCAATAAACAATGGCAAGAGAAATAGTTCCCTTAGATCTAATCATCAATCACATACTAACACAACGATTTATTTTTCATCATTAAAGACAAGAACTGTAAAACAAATTTGAATCAGATAACTTATCAATAGATTTAGAAGCTCTTACTCGTTACAACATCCATTCATTAGATAAAATCAGAAATAATTCTTCTTCATATCCTTTCACACACGCTTTTGATGAAAAACACAAACTTGTCTCTGGTCCTAAACATGACTTCTCAATTAAGGTAGCTCTGAAATAGTTCTTTACAAATCCAAAAATGTGGGTCTTTGCAACAACCATCGACCTCTTGCTAATAGGTCGATCCTCCTATTTATAATATACTATTAACTAAAAATAACTGTTAAAAGTGTAGCTAAGTAAAACAAAACTCACCACATGGCACTTTATTCTATCACTCTCCAAAGAGTCATCAAATGATCTCACTTGAGTGGATGAATCTTCTTGTACTCCGACCATTGGATGAAGAGATCCTCACACGTGTTGGGGTATGGGAACCCGTGTTGATCCATCAGGGCCAAAATGAACTCCTTGATCTCTACTGCCCATGCTCGATATTTGACTATTTTAGCACTTAACTATTGTATCACTATCCAAGCCTTGATCGAGTGCTCCATGAACTTCTACACTTTCCCTAGCGCCATGTTCGCAACCTTTGTTATCTCCACAGCCCACGATGAGTCTTGTTCGGCATGAATTTTGACTATGTCGTGCAAGTCGACAAAGTCATCGGGTGTGTCGAATTCTGGAAGGCTGATGTCTCTCATCGCTCGGTTGACTTTGGTATAGCTATTTTTTCACTCAACCCACTTCTCTTGGATTTCCCGATGAGATTCTTGGGCCATTCTCACCCAGTATTCAACTGACTTCTTTATTTGGTCGATGCTACTATCCCCGAGTACCCGAATGTCATTCTCTTCGGCGTCTCGGCCTTGCTGAATGGTGTTTATGTAGTTGATCCTCTCCATGGCTTGTTTTTCTTTCTCATACCACCTGTCCATATATTTACAGGTTTCCAACACCATGAGGGTGTCTTCTTGGTACTCGACTATTCTTGCAGTGAACATGTGTCGCTCGTTTGCAAATTTATCGTAGGCACCTTGAAATTCACTTCTCAAGAACACTGAGGCCTGTGTGGAGTCTTGGTAATATTTTCCAAATGGAGTATATGTTCCAAATCCTTCAGCGCGATAGCCAACTCCTCTTCATTCCTTTTCTCTTTGTCCAGGGTGGCATCTATGATTTCCATCCCTGCGCTGATAAGTTCAGATGTCTTGGCATGCTCTGTGTTGATCAGTTTTTCCTCTATGGTGATGAGGATGGAGCGATATAGAGTAATAATCCTCTTCTTGGTGGTTCTTTGCATTATATATTTCCTTTTTCGGTCATAGGAGATGGCATGTATGTCAGCAACTTCATCCACGGGTTCAAGGATTTACTGATCTCCCCAGGTAAGCATATTTCTCAATCTCCCGATGGTGTATATTTGTTCAAGACTGGGTTCTTGAACCTACTCCATGTGTTCTGAAGGTCTGGCCTCTATTTTTTTCTCATCGATAGGTTGAGTACCAGTTGAAATTGAAGCATCAGGGGTAGGCTCTGTACTTACTTGATAATCGCCCGTTGAGATGTCGATTTCCTACTATGGAGCTTCTTCTTTTTTCTTTCCCGACCCTGGCTCGTCCGTCGGACTATCCATTTGAGTTTTCAATACATCGACTAGTTCAGTGACTAAGACACTTTTGTCCTCCTGGTCATTCTATGAAGGGCCCTGAATTTGAGCATCGGGAGCTTGGGAAGATGCCTTCTCAAGTCATTTTCCTCTGTTATCTGCACAGGTGTCATGAGGGATACCTATGGACTTTATTCATCATCATAGATGTTTATCGATTCTCAAAGGGGGTTTGGTGCACTTTCTCTACCTGATGTTCTTACTATCTTTGGTTGAGCTGAAACGTCCCTCGGTGATCTGGCCTATGGAATTGTAACTTCAGTGTTATCTAACTCGACGATTTCATCAATTTGTATTAGCTCAGGGCCACTTGGACCTACCCGGCTTTCATTTGGGTTGTCGACAGGGCCCCTATCATTCCTGTGAGGTACAGGTCATCTTGCAACTGATCAATTACTTGCTGCACCTATTCTATCATGATAAATATTCTTGCTCATGCATCATGTGTCATAGGAAATCCTTTATCCTGTACCGGAGCCACCAGGGGAACCTTTGTTGCTTCTATCGCTCTGATTTCTTCCCTAGCTCTGAGGGACTCTTGAACCAATTTCTCTATGGTCGTCACCTGTTCATCGAGGCTCATGGCCTTGAACCTGGTCATTTTGGGGTTGACTATCCTTTCTACCACCTCATCCTAGTTCTGGGAATTTTTCATGATGACTTCAAATTCAAAATTGTCGTGGGCATATGACCAACAGGATGACACTTGTGAAGCATGTTGCAAGACCAAGCCCTTTGGATCATGCTTGCATAATTGACCTGTCTGGAACCTGAACTCAAGCTAGCTTAGACCTTCTTGTTTGGATTGAGCTATATCTTTGACCAAGTAGAAACCTACATGGAAACCATAGGGAATGAACGCCCGCTTCTTGTCGTTGAACAACGTGGCATTGTAGCCTTGCAAGATGGTCTGATAGCATATTTTTCCTACTACAAGCCGGTCTGGGACATGATATGGTAAGAGATGTGGTGCTCTGGTGGCCCCGAACACCCTGATGTAGGTGTCGCACTTGTCCAAGTACCAGTGGCCTACCTTGGAAATCATCTTCTTGGCCACAGTCGACAGTCTTGGGAATTCCTTCTTAAAAAGAATGAAATAAATTCGTGCGATGAATTCATCGCATATGAGGGAGTAATACTTTTTATACCTATTCTCCCATAGAACATTGAAGTAGATGTGGACTGGGATCTTTGCAACATGCCAGCTTAGGTTCATGCCAGCGAAGATGTTTCTGACGCACATGACATCGATAAAATATGAAGCCATGTAGAAAGATGGTGTCTCTCCTTCCTTCAGCGTTTGAGACTATTGTATACAGATGCTCAATTTTTTAGAAATGATTTCTCCCCAGTTGAAACTACTCCCAGAGATTGCCACTGTGTAAGAAAAAGGCATCCACACCTTTGAAAATCTAGAGCAGTCCTTCTCTTCATATAATCGATAGATGAGAGCCATCAAATAGATGTATGGCTGCCTTAAGTTGGTCGTCGGGTACCAACCAGTGCTTCGGTTGGTGTATTTATTTTCTTCCCTCCACCATGAGGCCATCACCCGAATGGTGTCGTGGCACTCGTATAACTTCACGATAAAATATGTATTTAGATGCTCCTTGGGGTCTCGAAGTTTGTAGTATTTTTGGACCTTTACCGGAAGGAACACCCCGACACACCCACCATTGTCATAATTGATTAAACATTTTTGTGTGTCTGTGTGGTCGATGAGCCACTTTAGGAGTTGTATACAGGGAAAAATGGGGGTTCTTCTCGCCACCATATGTAGGTATGATCGTCGGATGTTCAAAAACACCTCGTCGTTGAGCACTCTCACATATGGATCACTATGTGGGATATATTCCGGGTATTCCTCTCGGATTATCTTTTTAAAGAGATCTCCCAAATGTGGGAGTTCCATATTGGACCCTATACTTTCCTTTGTATCTCCAAAGGCTGGAGGATGGATGAAAACCTTCTTTGTCACTGTCCAAATGACAGGTTCCTGCCTCAGAGTGTATTCTAATTGTTTTGCGATCCCTGGAGAGGATCCTTCACCTACCTCTGGTTATTTTAGCTTCGGTGATCGTATGGCGGTTGGATTTCTTGGCAGAATTGTTCCTGAAATTAAAATAGACCTTTAGAGACTGTGTAAAGAACAAAACTGAATAAGAAACATATAATTTGTAGCCATGTAAAATTTACAGACTTGAATACATACCTGTGAAGCTTGATACAACCTGGTTGTTTTGATACTTACAGAATCTTTGTAGCCTTCAAATTACTCATCTTTATTCTTCAAATGATCTGAATTTCCTTGCGCACATAATGATTTCGTTTACAATGTCTCAAGAGAATTTAAACAAGGGAAGAACTTAATGTGTCACATCAGCCCTTCAATTCGGATGATGAGTGAAATTTAAACAAATCTTCCACCGCATATCTACGACTTAAATTCATCGTGGGTTGACGATGGAGGTGTGGGGGGGGTGATGTGGTCTACTGGTGATTTTAAATGACCGTTCTGATTCGTTTACGAGGTAGAAACTAATGTTGTATTTGTTATTAATTAGCCCCTTAAATGCTCAAAATCCGATCATATCTAATGCTAAAACGTCCCATCATTTTGCTCTCTGAGTGGGTGGATTGGGGATCAGGGATGTGCTATGAATGTTTTCATTGATGTTCTTATACAAAATGATCCGACTCCGATCAATATTACCATACAATGTTGTCGTGGGAAAGATGACTTGGAGGTGTGACTCGGACTTAGGGAACCAGGAATGACTCAGGGTACAACTAGACCGTACGGTTCTCCAATCTGGCAAAGAAATGTGGCATTGAATACCGGTGACCTAATTCGCATGCATTAATTGGAGTCAGGAATTTCCTTAAGTTATTCGTTCTAAAACAAACCTTATCTTGTCGAAGCTGAAAGAGTATCCAGGGTCGGCGATTGACGATAAACTTATCAAGTTCTTTTCTTTGGATTAGCTTCCTCGAAAACGTCCCGATGCTGAAAACACATTGGGGATCGATGATCGTGAATATATTTTAACGCAGTCAAAATTTTTGTTGTGATCCTTTCAGGATTTCACTAATTCTGATAAGAGCTTTGGGCATCGACTATCGAAAATATATTTTCTTTATTTGTTAGCATCTATTCCCCTCGTCTTTTACCGATGTTGAAGGGGAATCGGCTATTGGCGATATCCTTATGCAATACTTGTCGCAAAACAAAACTTCCTTTTTCTGATATTGATGAATATTGACGCTCGACGACTGAGGTTTCCTGAGGGGTTCTTTTTCCATCTTTCAATTCCTTCCGATGTCAAATCTGAGCGCGTCGGGTGAAGTGTTTTGGTTGTTGATTCTTTATTTAGGTGTTAAGGCCTTTCAAGTCATGGGGTTTCATAAGTTCCAACAAACCTGAAAAGATGATGAGAGTTAAGATAATAAGCAAAGACAAAAAATTTCTCAAAATGAGGTCGAATTAGACAGTGCAAAGATCAAGTGGTACCCGAAAAGTAAAAATTTGACATAGGATTTTTAGGGTGTGTTGAGTGTTAAATAATACCATCCAAGATACAAGCCTCAATAAAATGTATACATGATGTACCTTTATTTATGAAAACCTAAATCATACCATATCAGACCCTGTATCAATTGTGTTGTACCATCAAACCTTTCTGCAACTCAATCTCAGACCCTGTATTAACTGTGTTGTACCATCAAACCTATGCAATTGCCACATTTCTATTCTCTTGGACCCGGAAGGCATCAACAATGTGCTCCTATATAAACTAAAGTGGCTGAAAATTGTTCACATCATTCCCCATTGATTTGTACAACTTGAAAAATGAAGTATGCGTATTCTTTTGATACTACTATAGTGTTGTAAATCGGGGAGGTATATGTTCCCATTGTCTGCAAATATCACACCACTTGGTTTGAGGTCTAGTCAGAAATGGATTATGTGCACTCATCACCATGTAGCTCCCCATTGTTTTACATTCATTCCTATGGTGGTCTTCTGTGTGAAACATAGTACACCACACATGCTCATGGACTATCTTAGCCTTATCCATATCTAGTAACTGCATTGTAATATTTGCAAGATTGGAATGCACCTAGGCAAACCTGTTTGATGTCTCACCACCTCTTGGTGTAGCTTCTAGGAGCATCACAATCTTGATGATCTCTACCTAAGTTGTCACCTTCTACTAGATGAGAGGGACTCGAATATGAGATAGGAGTCTTTCGATAAACCATTCGGCCCTATGTTGGACACCTTGGATATGAAACGTCATCCAATCCAACAATATCTTGAACCATTGGTCATAATCATGTACACTTTCTCCATCCTACTGCTTGATATATTTGATCTTAGTGATACACAGTGATTATAACTTAGGCTTCTAAAATTCCCTAAGTGAATCTCTCTTAATCTCTATCAGGGGCCTAATCTATCCCACAAGCATATTTTCCTTGTACTTCAGATACCATGTTAGAGCTTTGTCCCTAAAGATGGTCTCCATTTGTGCTATCTTTGACACTTCATCTATGGTCCTCTTCACATACCATATAGCTTCACATGTAAACTAATGTCACTCTGCATTGTCTTTACTTGTCCCATGGAGCACGAGTAGTCTCAAAGTTGTGTCCTAATTCACCATATGCCACCTACTTTTGTGTCCTCCTAACTGATTACTAGTTTTTGGTGATACTAATAATGACACTGAAAATATTCCTTGCGAAGTATTTTTGAATTCGACCTCTTCTTCACTTGTGTCTTCTCTTCTTTTTTCTTCTACTCCTATCTCTACACTTTCTTCTTGATTACAAATGTGCAAGAGGGGTGGTTCAAAGAGGGAGTTCCTCCATCTTCTTTTATAATATTTGGTGAGGATCCCAAATATCTTCCTACCTATAATCATGCAAGTCCATTCACAATAGCTAAATCCTTTTCCCATTCTCATAGGGGTCCTTCGCCATATTTTACCACATCGACATTGCTACTGTATACCTCATATTCCTATGATGTGACTACATATCTCAATATCCAAGGGGATTTTTCTTTTTCTTCTCCAACCATACTACCACTACTTTTGGTATCCTCACTTGATACCCTACTACTATGGGGAAAAATCCCCCTAATCTGGGTCTAGTGACTAGGCAGAGCCCTGACACCTTAAAATACATAAATGCTTCCATTTTACCCAAATCCACCAAGACCTAATGATAATTAAGGGAGGGGAGAGAAGATCGAAATGTGTACCTTAATTCCTTCCTTCTGTCATAGATCCCTTCCTATTGTTGTCCGTTCCAAAATTGTAGGCCTCCACCCAAAGATGGCCTCAAACAACTTCACAGAACAAACTATAACAACATATGCATAACTATCAAGATCATCCAAAGAGTTAGATATTCATGTAAACCATTTATAAACATAAAAATAAAGACATAAATATCTGGGACAATAAGTTTCTCTTTCATTGATACCAAGATTGGAAGTTACAACCTGAATCTTGCTGATGTCACTCCATGAACCTCACCTGGGTTCCTCTACTTTGACTCCAAGTGCACTATTCCCAATATGCTATCCTCACAACCAACATTCCAATATAGGGGAAATGGATGGATTGCATAAGGAGGATGAATGGCAGGGAATGTTGAGGATGAAACTCAAAGCAGGATGCGAAAAGGCTTGGAATACAAGGGAGAAATTTTGGCAAAGTTCACTTGCCTCCCTTTTCATATATCTAAATGACCCCCTAGGGCCACTTTTATATGGAGAAAAGATGGTTAATTGGTTTTTAGAAGGGATACACGAGGTAAAATGGTTATGCAACCCGACATAGCCCATAAAATCCACCTGAAAGTGCATAACCTTTTTTTTTTTGCAACTTTTTAGAGTATATACGGGTTGTCAGGCATGCAAATAGCATATGTACGCGCACTGCATATGTATAAGGGCATGTACACCATGAAAATAGTTTTTTTTAAAAGGAAACTCAACAAAAGTGGTTGGTGGATGTGTAATTGACTAGGCCAAAGTAAAAAATGAATAGTAGTGACATTTTAAGCTATAACAGATGCCCCCTAATGTGTGAGGTCAGAAGAGAAAATAATGGCTGAAATAAATTACAATATCTTTATTAAATTTGGAAAGCAACGAGTTGAGTGAGCCCAGACAAGTATTCCTAAGTGTGTCATCTACAAAATAATAATAAAAATCACCGAGGTGAGCATACCCATGCTCGGGACAAACTAAGCATGGTTGCTAATCAAGTACACTGCAGATCCATGTCATATATAGTAATCATGGGTGCATTACTAATGTGTATTCCAATATAGATTGTATCCACAAATAATACATAGAGGATCTACATCTGAAAATCATTAGAAGATATACAAATACAATGTCATATGAATCTTCAGGAAGAATCAGTTCTTGTAGCTGGAGATGATAACTTCAGTAACTTGAGAAATATCTTCAAGATATTAAAAAATCAGGTAGGAGTATAATAGGAGTGTAAAACTCACTACCTTGAGGTCTTTGACAAGCCGTCATGGAAATACTAGAGGATATGGATTATCAGGCACATAACTTCATTGATTCTGAATGTGAACTTGACAAGACTCTTAGGATGGCCGACTCATGAAAGTCAAAATACTTATCACGGAATGGACAAATAATGTTGTAAGACTTTCACTTGGACAAGAGAACTACATATTAAAAGACTTAGACAACATTTTATTGACGTAAGCTTGTGGCACATGAGGCACCGGAAAATATCCATGTGTTTGGAAGAGTAACCAAACATAGGAGGACAGAACTTTATGTAATGAGAATAGCTTACTAAGGCCATACTAAATCCTAGTGCTTTGAAAACCAAACTGAAGGATGTGATCTATCCAAGGGTGACTAGATTTCTTCCAGTAAAAGAGAATGTTTTCCCATCCCGTATTTTTGGAATATTTGATTTTTTTGTCTTTTTCATATATTTAACGAGCTTGAAAAACATTAAAATGATGCTATGTTATAAAGAAGGAAGGAGTGTACATACAACAAAACCAGTTCCAAGTGCATGGAACATATTGGCGCTCATTGCAAGGAGACATGTGAAGGATATAGACACTCAGGAAAATTCCTCCATGGGTCAGGGTGTCAGAATGAAAAGGAAAAAATGTTGCAAGGCCTGGACCTGCGAAATTGTCTAAAAGTTTAGCAAAAAAAAGATGGAGTTGACATTAGGCCAAATATGAAAGAGTGAGACATGCAATGTCATTTGCGGATTGACACAATGAGCCTCCTTCAATGTAAAGTTTTACGATCCCAGAGAAGGTAAGATCATCATTTTTTCATTTTTAGAGAGTCTAAAAAAACAATAAAAAACACTCTGAAGTGGTATTTTCCATAAGTTTAGTCTCCAGGGTTCGAGAAAGAATAAAATCATACCAAGGAGAACTCTTCTCGTCACTGGGCCCAGAGTATTATTTTTTCATACATAGTCTAGTCGGTCCGGAAAAGGTTTAAAATTATACCGAAAGGACGTCTCTTCAAAACCATTTTAATGAGTGTGACAGAGACAAGATCACTCGACTATCTTTTCAATTTTAATAAGTCTTAAAAGAGATTAACTATGGACTCCCTCATCCTATTTCGTAAATTTAGTCCGCTAAGCCTAGAAAAGTATAAAACATAACTTAAGAGAACTCTCCCAATGAGACATGTCTCCCGAGGTGTACCTTTTTCCTGGGTAATCTATTGGCTAGAAAAATGGTTAAACTTATGCCAAATAGATGTTATTTCTAGACCAATTAACGAGTATAAAATAAACAAGGTCACTCGGTGATATTTTCCTATTTAGGGAGTTTGAAAAAGGCTTAAATAAGACTCCAGGGGTTTCCTTTTTCGTAAATAATTTCTAAGGCCTAAAAATATGATAAACCAAAACCAGGGAGAATGGACCTTTTTTCGTACATTTAGTCCCTTAGGCCCGAAAAAGGGTTAAACTTAGACCCGAGAATACTCTCCTAGAAAACCGTAGCTCCTAGGGTGTACCTTTTTCATAAAATTAGCCATCCGGATCGAAAAGGGGTAAACTATCGCCGGGCAGATGTGCCTTCAAATTTCACTTTGATGAGCATGAAGGGAAACAATATCGGTCGAAAATATTTTCAATTTTAGAGAGTCTGAAAAGATATTAAAAAATACTCCAGGGGGGATCCTTTTCTTATGTGCTCTAAACGAGGCTGAAAAGGATAAATAATCTCTCGCTAGATGTTACATATTTTAAGTGAGATTGAAAGAAAACAAACCATGCTCTATCGGAGTCCCATGGGTATAGGCCAGAAAAAAAATGAAGAAAAAGGATGAGGCTTCAACACAAAGTCACGGTGAGACTAAAAAGGACTCCCAAGCCTATAGAAGACTCACATTATGGATGCTATAATGCAAGACAAGGATTTTATCTAGGGAATCCATGGATAGGAAGGATCTACCACCTAATTACAACACTTCTAAAGCAACATAGAAGGCTCTTTGTCGCACTTCAGTGGGATCGACCCTATAGCAAAGTGGAAATCATCAATAAAATGCAAAATATAAGGAGGTAAAATCCTACCCTATATGCAAATGGAGAAAGTGTAACTTCGTCATAGGATGATATAAGTAGTACCCATGCATTAAAACATACCGAATCTGAAGCGCATTAGACTTATAAATGACCAAAAGATCATAAAAAAAAATCAAAACATCCATGGAGCCAACCATAGGGAAGAAAAAAAAGGAAAAACTAGGTCACCAAAGGGTCAAAAAACCTATAAAAAGAGGTGAAAGGGGTCATTTTCACCATTGATAATTGAAAAAAACCCAAAAATAGGAAAAACCCTCTTTCTTCAATTGCACATTCAGAGAACAACGGTGGCCGGAATCGACTCATTCTTGAACCAAGTAAGTATCCCTCTCTTTTTATTGCAAATCCATTCATTTTTCATGGTTTTTAGAGGAAATTGGGGGCCACGTGCCTTAAATTTCATCACGACGTCCATGTATGTGTGATGTTCATTCTCATCGTGTGGATGTATGCATGATGGGATAAAATCATCACGCATACGTCCACGACTTTCTTCAAATCAGGGCACGTACATGCTCACCAAACTGATAAAATAAAAGTATTAACTCCCCAAAATTTGCATGATCCAGGATGGATGCGCATTGGAGAGAGAGAGAGAGCATGAGGAAGTGGACCAAATGGTCGAATAGGACTCAACAATTGTGGCTATATTAAAACAATGCAGGTTGTGGAAATTCTTTCGTTCTCCATTCATGAAGGTGCAACCAAGACTATTGAGTCACCTTGTTGAGTATTGGAGCCTTGATGCAAAGGCCTTTATGCTAGAAGGATAATCCTTGACAGTCACCATCGAAGATATTTACTTATTTACCGGTTTCTCTAGGAGGGGTGATTTGGTGAACTTGACAACCTTCCCTCCAGGGCCATATCACATAACCCATTATGACGATATGTATTGTGAAGTCGACAAAGAAAAAATGGGATCTCAAGTCCCCATTCAGAATATAGAGAATCTTAGCTTGAGAGTGTTGCTTTACTTGTTTGGGAAGATTATTGGATCCGTTGCTCTGCATTAGGATTCTCTTACTCAGATGCATTGAGCAATGAACTTTTTATAGCCGGTGATATTTGATTGGAGAACTACGATGCTCAACTATATGAAAATAAAGTTGACAAAGTGTAAACTGAGAAATAAGAAAAAATTTGGATTCGGGACAGTGCTTTGTGCATTCTTCTTTGAAAGAGTGTTGAGAATAAGCCCGAAGGAGAGCATACAAGGTCACGTAACCACCTATCCAAAATTGTGTAGATGGGTTTCTTTGATGCCTCACCAGGGAGTAGGGGGAGTATGAGAGTCATATGACAATGAGTTATTTGATTGGTGGAGACATCAGATTCCAACCATCAAGGATTATCCCTATGCAGGGATCAATTTCTTGAGAGACCTTGATATGATTATGCCCCCTAGTGCAACACACATAAAGATAGGTATGTACTCTTATATTTTTTAATTTTTAAATTTATTTATGATAAAGAAAACATATTTTTGTTAATGTCAAGGTACTAACTCAAAAACTTTTATATACATATGTGGGACCATTGCAGCCAACAGACCTTCCTCGGACCAGGTGTCATCCGAGAGAGAAGACCCAACCAAGAGGAGCCGCAACAGTATACAGGACATTGTCAGTAGAGGTTGAGAGAGTTACTTAGGCGGGTAGAGAGGAACTTGACATCCCTCACCCGTAGCATGTCAATGGTAGAGATAGAGGATCTTCCACCATCTATGCATCCTCACATAGTAGGAGTACCTAGGGCATGGGTCCATCTATTCCAGCATTTGGCCTTCATTATAGTAGGGCCAATAGGCCTAGATATTAGACTAGCATTGGACATCATGTGTGCTAGAGAACCCATTTTTGTATCTCTCTTATGTATTGAGGGCTTAAGCCCAACGATGTATACTTGAAACTTTTGAGGCCTCTGGCCCACATTTTGTACTATGACATCATTTTTTGGACACGTTATATATACATATATTTTTTCCCTATGGAGTAAATATCTTTGTACAAATATATTTACATGTTTGTTTATGTGTATGATTCTATATTTATGTATGTGAAATATGTCAATCTATAACATGATTTGCCAATGTATCATTTAATTAATCAGATCACCTAGGAACATGAATATATGTAATATAATCAAAATAACATTCCAAGAGATGTATCCTAAGGAATCGTCGGTGAAGGGTGGGATCGTGGATGTAGTACACTCCATTGAACTGTGACACAGCCAGTTGGGAATCTAAATGAACCCGAAGGTGAGAAATACCATGTGACAACTCATCACTTAGTAATTATATTACAACACTATACTTAGAAACATTATTTCTTGCTTCTCCTAGAAAAACACCTCCAGAAGATACCAACTAACCAGCGGGTGTGAAGATTACCCAGGCTACAGAAGAAAGACTTTGAGTGTGTCGGTTGGCACCATCCGTTAACCCAACATAAACCTCATATTCTCTTGACATATGCCACAAAGTAGAAACAAAATAAACTACACTCCCATAAGACAAAAAGACACTTTAAAGTATATAGATAAATATATACATTATTTACAAGAAGCCACACTAAGGTGACCAAACTAAGCATAATACTTCTTTAGATAAATCCCATTTATGGGCTCAGGAAACATATTACCTTCAAAGTCAACCAATTCATAAGTGCCTTTTTCCAAAACTTTATTTGTAATGAACGATCCGAACCACATGGGTTTAAACTTACCTTCCCCCAAGGGATATTTACATTGATCATAGACCAAGACAAGGTCACCTTCAGAGAAGACCCTAGGGAGAACTGACCTCACTGACACTTGATGTGATGTTTATGAGCCTCGTTATCTAAGGCTGCATCCCGACATTGTTCATTGAGATGCTTGATATAGATAAGATGCTCTTCAAGTGCAGTTGTATTGGGCATTAGTTCTACTATCAAATTGAGATAAGGAATATGAAACCCTATAGGAAATATTGCCTCCATCTTGTAAACAGGTTTGAAAGGAGAGAATCCTGTAGCAGTCTTGATTGAAGTTCGCTATTCCCAAAGTGATTAATACAACATTAAATTCCAATTCGACTTGGCTGAATTGATTGTCCGTTGGAGAATAGTCTTAAGAGACTTATTGACCGCCTCCACTTGACCATTTGCTTGTGGATAATAGTGAAAAATGTTATTTTTTAAACCCTATATTTGACGTTAAATCAATAATCATCTTATTTTGAAAGTGACTACCTTGGTCCATGACAATCTCTTTTGGTATACTGAACCTAGCGACAATTTGGTTGAAAACGAAGAGTGTCGTCGTTTCCCTGTCATTACTAAATGTTGGCATGGATTCAACCCACTTGGTGAAGTAGTCTACTACCACAATGATGTAATGATGCCCCCTATAATAAGTTGGGTGGTATGTAGTGAAATAAATTCCCCACTTAGTGAAGGGACTAACAACAATAATTGGAAACATAGGAGCAGGGTGTGTCCGCATCTTCCGAGAGAAGATCTGACAAGGGTGACACTTCTTAACCGCCTCTATACAATATTTCATTAATGAGAGCTATAAGTATCCAAAATGAAGGATTTTTTGGGTTGTTTCCAACCCATACAAGTGACCTCCACATGCTTCGATGTGGCAGTCATTTAGCACAAGCTCTACCTCCTCATGAGTCAAATGACGAGGGAGAATGCAGTCAAATCCTCGAGGATACAATGATCAGATAATTTCATGCTTGATGGCATATCATTTGACACTCATCATGAGAAGAAAAGGAAGGTCACTTCAGAGGCTGAATATATATAAGTATATCTCCATACCAAGGGTTAGAATATGGAATAAGGAAGAGATCCTCATTGATCAATGAATCTCCAGGAAAATCATTTCCAGTCTCAATTGGAAGTTCCGAAATTAACTCTGCAAATACCAAATATTTCTTATACCTCAGCGAAACAAAGTCCAAATCAAATTCTTGAAGAATAACGATGCATATACTAATATTTCTGTCGATGACCTGTCGTGTCAACACGTATTGAAAAGGATTAATGATGGCTACGACGATGGTCTTACATAATAGAATATAATGACAAAACCTTTGGATAACGTGGACAACTGCCAAAGCCCGTTTCTCAACATGGGTATAGTTGAGTTCTCGTCTGACTAAGCCTTAGCTAAGGTAGTATTTAACATGTTCCTGGAGTGTTTCATCCTCCTAAACCAAGACCATATCGATAGTGGACTCTGTTGTAGCCAAGTATAACAAAAAATATTTTCCATAATCATGAGGGATAAGTAGAGGTACAACCGTCAGGGAACTTTTAAATGGATCAAAAGAGTGTTGAGTTGCTTCATCCCAAAAGAATGGGACCCCTTTCTTCAAAAGACACCTAAACCCTTTAGTTATTTTGACATGGTTAGCAATAAATCATCGTAAGAAGTTAGCTTTCCCCTGGAGACTCTGAAGCTAGGGAAATATGCACAAGGGGGGGAATTGAAATATAGCTTCAAAATTAGGAAGATCAACCATGATCCCTTTGGTGGACATGATAAAACCCAATAAACGTCCTGATGTAACAAAAAAACTACAATTGTTTGTATTTAGGCAAATCCGATAATAGCGACACCTCTCAAAAATAAGTCAAAGATGAGCGGGATGATCAGATTTCTTGCGAGAATGTGATGCAAGATCATCAAGATATACCTTGACTATATGTTTGATATCATGGAAGGAAAACGACATGGCCCGCTGGAAAGTAGCTCCAACATTTTTTAGGCCAAAAGGAATTTTCTTATATGCAAAAGTACCCCAAGGACATATGAAAGAAGTCATATGTTGATCCTTGGGCCTGATTTGAATTTGATTTTACCCTGAGAAACCATCCATAAAATAAAAAAATTCACATCCCACACATTCATCTATAATATGATCAATGAATGGGGTAGGAGAGTTATCTTTTGGGCATGCCTTGTTTAGATTGTGAAAATCCATTCACACACAAATCGTACCTTATTTTTTATTGATAGGAATAGGGTTTGATACCCATTTCGTCAATTGAACTGGGTATATGAAACAAACATTAATTAATTTCTCTACCTCAACTTTGATGGTCGTTTCCTTCCGAGGGTTGACCGGGAAAATCTTCTGCCGAACAGACTTAACATCAGGATAAGTTATAATCTCATTTTCGACAATACGAGGGTCAATGCCTAGAATTTCCTCATAAGACCAGGAAAAAATGTTGCGAAATTCTTTAAATAACTCAGTATACACTTGAATATCCTCGGGGGAACAATTCTCTCCGATGAAGATGTTTTCAATAATGCCAAGGGTTTTGGAGATATCAATTGGAATCATCTCAACTATACTCGCCATGTTTCCCTTATCATATACTTCATGCGTTGCCAAAGGGTTAACAGGACAAGTGACATATCCATTCACAGTCGTAGTAAAATCTCCTACTTCCACTCTCCTAAGATTAGGTAAAAAGTATGATCTATGATGAAGATCATCCCAAGGTCTGTCCAAACCCATCATTGCCTCTAAAATTGCCTCATAAAAGGGAAAGACTAATTCCAAAGGATCATGCAAAGTAAGAGACTCTTGAGCCCAAATAGGCTTTAGAACATGATCTAGCTCTTGAGGAGGGGCTGGATTAGAGTTTCCTGAGGTTTGTTGAACAATATTGTATGAAACCTCAGTTGTAGATAGGGGCATAGCCATTATAGGATTCCCTACCCCTTCCATCGAAGCCGATGGGGAAGGTAAAGTCCATAGATTGTTAAAATAAGTCATTCGAAATGAAGCTACTTGGAAGATCACAACCTTAGTCTGATTAGGCACAACTGAAATAAATGCAAGTTATCAATCATCAGGAATGTGGATGCCCCCGATGAAGGGTTAGAATGATATAAGGATGACTGATCAATGACTACTATCCTTCCTTCATGAGGAAAACATAGTACACAAAAATGGAGGATACAATCGTTGTCATTGCGTAAGTTCAACTTCATCCAAACAAAAGGTTGTATTCGAGAGGTGCGTCGACTACTTTGACCTCGACACACACATTTTTTACCTCAAAATACACGAGGAAGGAGAGGATTATGCAATTCAATTGAAAAGAACGGTCGTCGAACGCAGTTAGCAATGTAGGAGACAAAGACAATCTAGGTTGACCAATATCCTTCCAGCATGCCAACGTCGTAACGCAAGTTGATGCACCCTCATCTACCACCGTGCAGAAAATTTCCGTGTCAATGATTTGATGGCGTAAACCACTACTATCTGGAAGGTGACATGGTAAGGAAAATGAGGTTTTTTATCAGAAGGGTTAAAAATTATAGTTCCCGAGTTATATGGCTGAGTAGCACCCAAAGAAGATAGTAAATCTTTCCTCTGTGAGGGGAAACTCTGGAGAACTTCCAGAGTAGACATTGCACAAGGGGTTTGCACAATATCTTCAACTATAGAACATTTCTAGGAAGCCCTTGCATTTGGATTTTGAGAATATTTCTTAAATTCACCTTTGGGGATGTGATTCATTGTTTCTCCCATGGTCTTCTCAATATGAAGAGGAGGCATTGGGTTGGAAGCTTCTTTAATTCTCTTAGCAGATTCAGGAATTTCATAATCATGAGCCCTAGTATGAATATGAGCATCTGATCTCATCATGTATACATTTGCGACTTCGGTATTCGTATTAAGCATGGGGGCACCCTGATTTCCCCTAGGCACGGTTGTGGATGAGGAAGCTTGTGCCAAATTATGCCCTTGAGAAAAAGGGTTAGTTAACATAGTAGGCTGTTATTGTGCCAACTAGTCATCCGTGAAAAGTTTACATGGAAACTTGACCTGTTTCTTCTCGTTTTTTCCCTCACCAGCATTGTTAGAAACCTTTTTAAAATTACCCTTTTTTCCTTTACCCTTTATTTCCCCCTCAGACTGTTGTTTCTCGTTGGGGGTTGTTGTTTGCACACTATGTACTTCCGACCTGTGGGTAGCAGGGGAATTCGTACTAGAAGTTTGGCTGGACACAGTTTCTTGTAGTGACAATTGTTGCCTTTGGTTGGAAAAATGATCTATGGGCTTGTTTTTTTCTAAGCCTACAATACCATCAGCATGAGGTCTAAAATTTGGTTTGGTCAAGTGAAAGGTTGACGCGGTGCATTGGGAAGAATCTCATACAACATGCCATATTGAGAATAAATCAATTCCAGTTGTTGAGCCCTCATTATATACTCTTCCTTAGAAAAAACTGATCCAGGTGGATATCAATGGCCACCCATCTTTTCCAACTGGCTAAAAACAGTTTTCTGGCAATTTACTATTTTTAGCAGTTTTAACTTATTGGGCCATTTTGAGGGCCTAAATGAAGGTTTTTCGAGATCAATCTTCTCAATGATAGCCAAATAAATTATTGATTCCCCAAAATGAATCTCCTCGACGATACCTTTCAAACAGGCTATCATACGCCTAAAACAAAGATCGTATGCAAAAGTTACGACCCCGAGAAGTTGATGTACTAACTTATCCAGACGGGGCCCACATGACTTTTGGCGCTTCATCTCCTAGGGATAGGTTTTTGGATGTCTACGATTTTTTTCATCCCTATTTATTGTAAAAATTCCTTCAGAGCCTCATTGTAATGATCTTCTTGTGAATGAGTACAGCCATCACATCTCTTCTCAGAGATAATCTGCCACCATTCCAACAAGCTTGTTTTCGCTGCATTTTATAGTTTCAGCTTATTTCGTTATTGAATAGAAAAACAGATTTACTGTATCTCTGTTATTTTTTGTTAAGCACCTATTAATAATCTTTAGTCATTTCATTCTTCTCATAAAATCCGTATCAGTGGTATCAGAGCGGTCTACTCCTTGTCATCTTAATGCATGTCTCCAATGAGGTCGGTGTACAAAGAGTTGGGTCTCAAGCTTGTTTCTCTTGAGGACAAAAGCTATTGCATGCCCAAGCGACCTCTCATGGTAGGAGAAAATAAAGATGATGGGACAAGATATCCTTTCAAACTATTGATTGAGGAAGCCCTCACACAACAAAGAAACAAGATGATGGATAGTTTCACACAATTCCTTCGACGGCTACCAATAGGCAACGCATCTTCTTCGAGCGGAGGCGCCACCCCCTTCAAGGTACAAATAAACTTCGATATTCCTATATTTGAAGGTCATATAGATGTAAATGTTGTAGAAAAGTGGTTGAATCTACTAGAAGGGTATTTTTCTATCCATAACTTTTTGAATAGAGAAAATATTACTTTTGCACTCCTCAAAGTCGTTCCCCATGTCAAAGATTGGTGGGAAAATTTTTGTGAGCAAAAGGAAACAGAGGAACCCTCATTATTTACAGTCATGACCACCTGGTGTTACACATTATTTTCATCATCCTTATGACCGTTAATGATTTAAACCTATCTGTTGCCTTTAAAGGGGTCAGTGGCCTGAGTTCCTGAAGAAAGAATGGAGAAGAACTTTTCCTGAGAAAAGAAGTTGCATTCTCCTTTGTAAAAACCCTATTAAAGAGGATGTTTGTAGGTTGCTATATAGGCACGGTGCGAAAATGCCTAATTTTCGTAGGCTACACCATATATATGTCATGAAGTGTTCGTAGGTTGCTATATAGGGAGGGTGCGAGAATGCTCATACGTGGGAAAAACGAGCATCTTCTCAATGTTTCTAGAAGGAGAAACTTCCATGGTGAGGTGGCATCTTAATGGTATGGATCTTACTCTCTTCCATGATTTAGTGGGATCATCCTATCCTCACCTTATCCTCTTCAACTTATAAAAGGAGAGGATCTCTCATGGAGAAAGTTATCTTTTGGGATTAGCTTGGATTGGATTGAGCTTTGGAGATTGTTAGCTTGGCTAGATGAGCCATTTTGTCAAGATAGATTGTGAATATTATCAGATCTATGCTCTCAGAATTCTTCAAGTGGAAGTGTGTAGGGAACAAAGGACAGTTGGAAGGGACCTTACGACATCAAGGCCATGGTTGTAATCTCTCTTTCACATTTAATGTGATACAATAATATGATTCTTTCCTATAAATCTTGTTGTGTTTTATTATATGATTCCTTGATCACATACATAGGTTTATATTGAGTTTATGCTATTACTATCACTTTGGTTGATTGCGTTCTTTTGTAGGATCATCATTGTATGAGTGTTGGAATGGAGCTAGGATGGTGATAGCGAGAGGAAGCGGTGTTTAAACGGTATGTCACCTATCCATCTTTTGTTAGTAAATTCAATATTTAAAACTTAAGGAAAGCGTCATGTTCTAGTGTGTTTTGTTCTAGATTTAGGTGGATCTAGGGAGATCAGTTACTATCCTCACCTACCGATTTATCCAATAACACCGAGGAATTCTTCAGGGATGATATTAAGGAACAATACTACCCTGTCGGAAGTTATGACGACTTGTATACCAAATGGACCACACTGTGGCAAGAAAGAGACCAAGCATGCCATATTTCACAAATATCTTCCATATCTTGCGCACCAAGATGGTATCAAAGATTCAGAGCGACATCTAGTGCTCAAGTATCGTGGCACTATGCATAGATACATCTAGACCAAAATGGAATTTCTGGACATCTCATCCTTGGGCGAGGCCTACCGATATGCTGTCAAAATTGAGCAGAAGCTTAAACAAAAGACGTGAAAATTTGGGCCTGGGAACCCCTCACAACAAAATCTGGGAATAAGTGGCCCCAACCCATAGAACAAAGGCCATAGCAAATATGGACAGTATTAGGACAACCAGCCCAAGCTGCAAGAAAAGAAGGACACTAAAAATACAAAGAAAGATACCAGGAAGTGGTGTGACTTCGATAAGAGCCCTTGGCATAACACTGTTGACTACCACTCAAAGCAGTCGCTGGTGGCCGAAGTGAAAGCCTCTGAATCAGATGTGGGTTTTGAATCTGTGCCATAATGAGAAAGGGGAAGACAAATCATTGACGCAGAACCTAGTGCCACCATTGCTAACACCAAGCTCCAGCCTGGTGAACCAAATGAGCCAAAAGAAGGAGAACACCTCTTCCATTCACAGATGTGGGTAAAAGGCACCCCACTGCACTTCATCGTTGATAGCGGTAGCTAGAAGAACCTCATCTCAGAAGAGGTCGCCAAGCGGTTGGCCCTGCCAACAATGCCACACCCACAAACCTACACCATTGGATGGCTCTACCAATGAAGCAATCTCTGCGTCAGCTAACAATGTCGACTCTCGTACGACATCAAGCCCTTCAACGACGAGGTATTGTGTGATGTTTCTCCTCTCAAAGTTTGTGATGTTATTTTGGGCCAACCTTATTTATGGAAACATCATGTTGTATATGAGTCTAGGCCTTGTAGTGTTATTATTACTTTGAACAGGAAATTGTATAGGATACTCGAGGCAGTCCCACCTAGTGTTATTTCCTTGATTTCTGCTAAGCAATGTAGAAATTTCATCTCTCAGACGGGGAATTTTGTCTTCTTCATGATTCACTCTCAGAATAAGTGAAATATCACATCCACATCCAGGGTCTCTGTGGCCGACCTCTTCTCCTCACCTATCAGGGTACCTCTGTACTACCAGGTCAAGCACCCCATCGATTTGATCCCCGACGCACCACTGCCCAATGGGTCATTCTATCTCCATTCTTTGTTAGAGAATAAGGAGATCAAGATATAGATCCAAGAACTGCTCCACAAGGGGCACATATGTCCCAGCTCATCACCTTGTGGGAGCCCAATCGTGCTGGTACAGAAGAAAGATGGAACTTGGTGACTCTGCATTGATTACCAGGCTCTGAATAAAATCATAGTTAGAAACCAGTACCTGACTCCCTGAATCGACGGCCTCCTTGATCAACTCATGGGGGACAAATACTTCAATAAGATTGATCTAAAGTCTGGCTACCACCAGGTCCCGATAGAACACCCAAATCTATGGAAAACTATTTTCAATTCAAAGGAAGGCCTTTTTGAATGGTTGGTCATGCCCTTTGGTTTGACAAATGCTCCAGCCACTTTCATGAGGATGATGGACGATATCCTGCGATCATTCACCAATACTTTTGTAGTGGTGTATATGGATGACATTCTCATTTACAACAATACTTGGGCCAAACACTTGCATCATATTCAATAGGTTCTACACATCCTGTGGTAGCACAAGCTATATGCCAACTTGGAAAAATGCTCTTTCAGCATGGACAGGGTCCATTACCTGGGCTACATCGTTGATCAGCATGGCGTATATGTGGATCCAACCAAGATCCAAGTCATCCGTGACTGGCCAGCCCCAACCACACTCACTAAGCTTTGGAGGTTCTTGGGCCTTGCCAATTTCTACCACAGGTTTGTGTTGGGATTCTCCCATATTTTATGGGCCCTCAACCAAATAACCATGGGTGATGGTAAGGCAAAATTTGCGTGGGGCCGGTCCCAAAAACAAGCATTCGATGATTTGAAGCAGCACTTGTGCTTAGCACCATTACTTTCACTATTGGGCCTACATAATCCCTTTGAGATCGAGACAGATGCTTCAGACTATGTGGTGGGCATCGCTCTCACTCAGCACTACCACCCCATGGATTATCATAGTGAGACATTATCAGATGCTTTCCGTAAGTACCCTACTTACGACAAAGAAATGTACTCCATTGTGAAAGCCTGCTGCCAATGGAGACATTACATTCTTGGGAAGGAGAAAGTCATCCACACTGATCATATGCCACCACAGTTCACGCAGACACAAGGAAAATTGCAGAATGATCACCATCAAAATTGGTCCACATACTTATAGCAATTCCACCTCAACATCAAGTATAAAACATGAAGCACCAATTGCGTCGTTGATTGCCTCAGCAGACCATAAGTCATGAAACTCACCATGGTGCTAGGCTCTTACAGCCATGAGACCTTTGGATGGCCCCAACGCTATGAGAAAGACTCGAACTTCGCCACCACCTACCAAATGTTGAGTGAAAACGCAGTTGTCGATAATTTCCATCTTCAGGATGGGTTTTTGTGTCATCTGGGCCATATCTATGTCCCATCAAGTGAGCGAGTGAAGCTGATCTGGGAATCCCAATACAGTTGGTTGGCAGGACACTTCGGCATCGAAAAGATAGTGTTGATGCTACAAAAACATTTCTATTGGTCGAAACTTTGACAGGAGGTCAGCAAGTATATAAGGTCCTGCATTGCCTATGCTATTTCCAAACTGACCACTAAGAAACAGGGCCTGTACACCCCTCTTCCTACTCCTGACAATCCATGAGAATCCATCTCAATGGACTACATGTTGTGCGTCCTGTCAACCAAGCAGGGAAATGACCGTGTTTTTGTGGTTGTTGATCGCTTTTCTAAGATCGCGATTATGGTTGCCTGCAAGAAGAACATCACAATAGAGGCCACTGCCAAGATATTCTTTGAAAGAGTCTGGGAACATTTTGGAATTCCACAAACCATTGTATCATATCAGGACAGTCAATTTCTCAGCAGATTTCGGTCGAGCCTCTGGTCACTGCTGGACACCAAGCTCACCAAATCCACGACCTTCCACCCCCAGACAGATGGCCAAACCAAGGTTGTAAATTGAATGATTGTGCATATCCTTCGCATGTATAATTCAAAGAACCCTCGCACATGGGATGAGAGCCTTACCTATGTCCAACATAGCTACAACCGAGCCCTGCATAGCGCAACCGACCACAACCCCTTTCAGGTGGGGTTGAGATTCCAACCATTGGGTCCCACAGATGTTTCACTTCCCCTTGCAGTCACCTTGACTGAATCATATCCTGCTCCAACTGAAGCTGACAAAGCCACCCGGTTCCTTGAGCGGATCTAGCACATCCGCCAACAGGTTCAGGATATCCTACAAAAGTCCAATGACAAGTAAAAGCAACACCATGATCAACATCGGATGCCACATAAGTTTCAGGTGGGCGACAAAGTTTGGTTTCAATTATAGAAAGAACGTCTTACAAGACCCCATCGGAAGCTTCACCCACTCCATTATGGGATGTACACCATCACCAAGGCTGTGGGGTATAATTCTTTTGACCTCAACATTCCTCCTTTCCTTGTCCTGCACTCAGTGTTCAACATGGATCTCCTTCGCCCTTATTTCCCACAATTGTTGGACACCTCAGATGTAACAGAACAACTAACACAAACAAAGCTCAACCTTGACTGCATACAATAGGCATCCAGTGATCATATTGTGGACACACATATCAAGGGCACTCGACAACAAAGGATCCAACTTTATCGAGTTGTCAAAGTAGGGTAGCTCTTGCACCAAGGCAAGTGGCTCACCCGGGGCCAAATTCAGTAGAAATTTCCTCATTTGATGGGGGAACTCAATGCAATTGAGACCTTTGCTTCCTAAGGAGAGAGGATTTATCTAGGTGGATATCGATGGCCACCCACCTTGTCCAACTAGCTCAAAACAATTTTCTGGCAATTTTGGCAATTTACTATTTTTAGCAGTTTTAACTTCCGAGGCCATTTTGAGGGCCTAAATGAAGGTTTTTCAGGATAGATATTATCAATGATAGATATAGTCATTATTGAGCCCTCTAAATGAATCTCCTTGACGATACCTTTCCAACGGGCTATCATACACCTAAAATGAAGATCGTATTCAAAAGTTATGACCCCATGAACTTGATCTACTAACTTACCCAGACGGGGCCCACATGACTTTTGGTGCTTCATCTCCTAGGGTTAGGTTTTTGGATGTCTAGGGTTTTTGGCATTCCTGTTTATTGTAAAAAATCATCCAGAGCATCATTTTAATGATCTTCTTGCGAATGAGCGCATCCGTCACATCTCTTCTCAGAGATAAGCCACCACCATTCCAACAAGCTTGTTTCCGCTGCA
Source organism: Picea engelmannii (assembly GCA_009831015.1). NCBI lineage: Eukaryota > Viridiplantae > Streptophyta > Pinopsida > Pinales > Pinaceae > Picea > Picea engelmannii. The sequence continues at coordinate 652,828 of ML786534.1, read as the reverse complement.
TTTTACAGTTTCAACTTATTTACTTATTGAATATAAAACCAGTTTTACTATATCTCCTTTATTTTGTGTTAAGCACTTGTTAATAATCTATAGTCATTTATTTCTTCTCATAAAATCAGATCAAACACTCCAGAAGTTGTGACATCTTTGGAAATAAAAGGAACCAAGAACTTGAGGAACCACTTGAGAAAAAACATAAGAGGGACCTTTAATTTAATCAAGCGCTTCCACCGATGCCATTTTGATATATGATCATAGATATGGACGGCCTTATTCTTCTCAAAATTTTCCATCAAATCTGTTTCAACATTGTATCTCATCGGTAGATAAAAATGGTTCAAGAAAACCATCACCATATCGTTAAAGTAAGAGTACTTTGAGCCATCGAGCTCAATATACCATTTCATAGCACCCCCTATGAGAGTGCATTGAAACAATTGAAAATTGATAGAGTCATCATTCAACGATTTGGAGGAGCACCACAATTGAAACGTTGTAACATGATCGCCCAAATATTTTCCAGTCTTGCCTTCAAATTTTGGTATATCTAAGGGCAACTTAGTCAACATAGGAGGCCAATGTGGATCATGAAAAATATGATCATTTAATGACCTTGAAAAGTTTGGCAGATGAAGAGTTTCCAGAAAGGGTAAACCTGGGTTGTGGTATATTTAAAGGAAAATATGGGCCTATATTTTTCTTAGCACCAGGTTGTCAGGAATTTTTTTCCTGGTGACTAGGGCTCTGGTAAAATCCAGGGTTTCCTTGGCCAGTGTAAGGGGCCTATGTACTAGTCTGCATCATCAACAAATTCTAATAATTTGATGGCATACCCTAAGTGGGGATTTCTCCTTGCATGGTATTCCAAAATCCTTGGTTGAGGTTTCCCCTAGTCGATTCCCATGGCATAGTAACTGAACCTTTCCTTGGATTCCATTGAACGTGGGAGGGGTTTCCCCTGATCAACATCCCTTGCAGGGGTATATAACCCTGCAAGGGATTTCCAATACCTTGAGAGGAAATGGCTCCTGTCATCATTCTTTATGAATTAACAAATCCTTGCATGGGGTTAGGTTGATTGAGAAAGGGATTTACCCTTGATGAAAACACAGACAATGAGAAATCATTTTTCCAAAAAGAACCAAATAAAGAGAATGAAATGGAACCAATTGAAGTAATCAATGAGTGAGGCCCTTCAATATCTCCACTAAACAAACTGGAACTGGTACTAAACCTTGATGAGTGTTGAAAATCACCACCGATTGAGGGGGATGGAGGAGGGATATGACCCCCATCGTAAGGGACTGCATTGTACAGAGCATAAGTGCTCCTAAGGGATCCTTGCAAGGGAGAATTAGAACTCCCTACCCCCAGACCAATGGTCTGTAAAGTAGAGTAGGTTAAAGTCGAGCTTGTGTCAAAACTTGACATCCCATATGTGAAAGGAGCGCTAGACATATTCTGTATGGTAGAAGTATGAATAGTGGTCAAATTCGTGGTAGAGACTGTTCAACTGATAGAAGTGGTAGGTGTCTTACTAGAGGTATTCCTTGTAGGTGAATGTGGGGGAGGGGGCATCGCACCCCCTCCACCCGTGACCAAGATGGGAGTATGAGGACTCCCAGTAGAAGTAGAATTATTCACTTCCATAGCCAATCTCCTAACGAGATGATGATCATGAGTATTCACCTTAGGAGGGACTATCAAATGTTAGTAGCAATAGTTATAATAAATGACTTCTTAAAAAAATAGGCATTGCTTGAACAATTTACTATACAATGAAAGTGATATTACAATAGCAGCAATGTATCTTGAAAGGTGCAAGTTATGATGACAAAGAAGAGTTACAATAACCTTGAAAACTTGATAATGGTTTGTCACTCACACTTTTCAAGATAAATACAAGTCAATGAATGACTTAATTGGTTGTCCAAACATTTATAACATCATTAATTAACGATTATGACAACAATGGAAACCACTTCATAAAATCACTATAATGAAGCAATAAGACACTACTTCAATACCCAATGATTATGGTTTGCTTAGTACAAGTGCCCAATGTCTTTATGGATGAATTTAGGACTATTAAGGGATGTAGCAATGGCTGCAAAAACAACTATGAAAATGGTAATTCCTTCAAAATTTCCACTCTAAAAAGGAAATTAAACACACACTTTAACACTTATTGATAGTACCTTGCCTTATACAAATTTTGGGATGACTTAGATAGTTAGTATACTAATACAAGCTACAAAATGATAGTTGTAGCAGTGATTATGACAACATGAAATTAGCTATTAGTATTTCTAGACTAGGTCAGCAAATTAGTAGAGTACAAAGTGAAAGCGTTTGAGTATGAAGTGAAGGAGTTTGAGTTGAGTCTTGTCAAGAAGTAAGAGAGGAGGACTAGTGCCTTCAAGGGTAATGGAGTCAAGGTGGATGGCTTCTCCTAAGGATGCAAATCAATTGATGATGATGCACAAAAGTCTAAGATGGGAAAAGGCATAGGAGAAGTAGTAACTTAAGTCCCCCTATGCTTTGACCTCAAGAGACAAGATGTTAGGGTGTAGGCAATTCTAGGCCCTAGTGCCTTGCTCTCCTTAGCCTTTTTATGGAATAATACTTATACAACAATAACTGAATCCAAATCCTTAGAGTGCTAGCAATTTAGGGATCTAGGGTTTCACTAGTTACTAGATCAATTCAATGAAAATTTTGGCAAATAAAAAGTAAGAAAGTAGAAATTTAAGTTTCTTACTTCAAGCATTAAGTATACCATGAAATTTCATAATATTGTATGAGAAAATAAATCCATACAACAAACCATTCAATAGATGACAAAAATTGAAGATTTTACTTACTTACACCAAGAATAATCATGAGAATACCATGCAAGATCACCATAAAACTTCCAAGATTGATCCAAGTTGCAAACAATAGCCTTAAACAAGAATGGTGCCTCACAATTTCAGCCAATTACCTCAAGAGGGTGCAAATTTCAGACCTTTTGCCTCAAATGACTAGTTGTTATGTGAAAATGAGAGTACTTTATGTTTATTTATACAAAATTTTGACCTTTTAGGTAAAAAACAAGGCTAACCTCGCCAATTTACAATAAAATTCAATTTTGACATAATAAAATTTAATTTGCATCTAGAAAACCCTCCAAGGGTGACATCATGCCCCTCTAGGGTGACGTTGAGCCCTAAATATGGAACATTGAGCTAGAAAAGGGGGGCGCTTGGCCTCCGGAAGCCCCAAATGATCCCTCCACGTGACATCAGGCTCACAAATGCCTCTAAAATGAAACCCTATCTCTGGATGACATCTAGGGCTATGATGGTGACATCCAAGACCCTCAATGGCCAACATCCATGTGGGAAAAGAAAGGTCTCCCTAGGTCTAGGTCTGTCAAGGTGCCTCCAAAGGCCACGTCCTTCTTTCTCCCAGTACAAGTCTTCAATTTCTTCTTACCCCTGGCAGGGGTTTCAAAATCCATCTGTGGGATTTAAGCCCCATGAAGGTCCAAGATAATCATTCCCTCATGCATACCTATCCACTGGGAAAGGTCCTGCAACAACAACAAGTATGCCCTCCAGGGGTTCATAAGTCACAGGGATCATAGCATGTTAATCACATCCAATAATTAAATTACCCAAACATGTGCATCGGACCCCCTTAAAACAGGCAAATTCTCAAAAACTTTATGCAACTTGACAAGTTAGGTTTGGATAAGGTATCAGGGTGTCCTATTGAGCTAACCTCTCTTAATTTTGGAGTTCTTCTTAGGTGGGATCCAGTCCAAGTCATGTAAGTGTAAAAGGTGGCATGGGGTGCATGTAATAATAGGGAAATTTAAAGTCTTACCTGTGGGTGCCTTTGTAGAGGGAGAGTTGTACCTTGTCATAAATGCAATTGTTTCCTAGCCCATTCAATCCCTTTTACTCTTAAATTTATTTATTTTGATGTTTTTCTCTTGTTCTTCAAGGGAATAGTTGAGGGACACTATCCTGGCTTGATGACCAGAAGTGACAATGTTATCTACAAACATTTCACAGAAATGAGAAGAATATCTCATGATGAGACCCCCTTTCTCTTGGTTATTCCACCAAGAGACACTACCCTGGTTTGGTGACCAGATAAGTGGTAGTTTCATACCGCTACATGCCCATGCTCATAATAGGTCAGCTCGTGATGATACCTCCTATCCATCAACTAGTACCCTGAGTGTTTATGCATATTATGGGTCCTCTTTTCTTACTGAGAATCCTTTCACTACTTTCTTAGGCATCCCTGGGTGAAGCATCTCAAAGGTTTCAACATTGGTTTATAACTCTTTCTATCTATTTTTACCCTCTAGGCTTTTAGCCCCTTCTTCCCATGAGGCAAGGTACAACCCTTCCTAGTGTAGCCAATCCCAATGCCCAAATAAGGACAAGGGAGATGAGAGGAATGAAAATGGAAAGTGGTAAATATGGAGGGAACGGACGATGACTTTTCACAGATCCACCCAATGGAAACCCATCCTAAAGGGGAATCAACTTACTAGGGCACCATGTCACCCTTCTAGGTATGAACGAGGAAAATAGAATAATTTCCAAGAAAATGTCATGAAATGAAGAAGGATTCAATACAACATATTCAAGTTCTTCAAAAATTAGAGTGATACATACCATGATACCCAGACTCATTACCTCATGGAGTAAGACACACTACTACTTCAGTATTAGGCTGGTGGGATGGATATTGTTGTTGGTGATAAATGGACTGCACTAAAGAAAAGAGGGGCCCTCTGGGGCCATGCTCAAGTCGTATGGCTCTCGGTACTCCATATCTAGGACTTGTGGGCCTCGAGACGTGATCTCCTTATTTATCGCTAGGCTAGGGGATAACAATGTCACCAAGGAAGAATATTGCGCAATACATGATGGCGAGAGTAGACCCTACTTTGAGAATGCATGTCTTTCATGGAACAGAAATAGAAGATACAAAACAACACTTTTTTGTATGTGAAGCAATATGGACCGTGATGAACGTCCAGGATGATGATGCGAAGATCGCATAGTTAGCTAAGAGATTCTCACCAAGTCTTTAGGTCTGAGAAAATATGTAAAACTTCAGAATAAGCTTGGTGTAGTTAGTATATTGACCATTAAGTTATAGTGTTAAAGTAAAAATCGTATTATAATGGTCAAATATATATTAGACATAGGAATTAATAAAGTCACTTGGACTTCAGGTTATTTTATGATTTTATGTTTTATTTCACTTTAGTGTGTTTTTTTGGTCTATCCCATATTCATAACATTGATTGACTCAATAAGATTATAACTCTTTATGGGAAAGACTTTATATTCTCATTATTAATATAATTTCATTTCCTTTGTGTGTTTGTGCTATCATTATAAAAACCCTTCACCTATAATTTTTCCCTTTCATACATGCATGACATCTTCTAAAAGACATTGAATTTGTCTATAAAAATGGATAACTGACTTTCTCTCTATAGACAATAGTTCTTCCAAAACCTATAGAAGATAAAATGGTGAAGATTGATTCATTTATGGGTTTTATCTCAATCATTCTCTTTCAGTCAAGCCTTGGGATTGGACTCAAAAAGTTTTTCCATACTAATTGAATACACCTTAATTTTCAAAGGAATTGTAGATTAATAGTTAATTTGACCAAATTTTGACTTTAGAAGTAAGCTTTGCTCAATTTGATGACGTATTTCTCCATACCTAAAATATGTAAGAAGAATATATATTTATTCAGTATTAAGATGCAATGAATTTCCATTCAAGCACTAAGGAAAATGCGGCTATCAAGTACATGCATGACTAAACAATGTATAATATTGGATTATTACAAACTGTCTTATAGCCAACTCCCAAACCTACCTATGGTTACACTATGGATTATGGTTACATCTTCATTTACGCTTATCGAGATTTATAAGGGTCAATAGAAGAATCAATGGAACCGAATCTCACCCAAATTCTAAAATAGATTCCTCACAAGAGTTCTAGTGAAACATAGGTGTAATGAACTAGAGAGAGTGAAAAATCCAAGCACAAGTGATAAAGATAGAAATACAGAAGTGCACCTAAAATAAAGATGTTGATTACAAGAGAGAACACAAAAATTAAGTGCCCTTAGGCTTATAACACTTTGTATTTTGGATAACAATATAATAAGATGAGATGATACAAATGGGTGCTTGAAGTGTGTATTTATACAAAGTTGAAGTGAAGTATCCCTTCAAGAGGGGGTTAAGGGCCCACAAAATAAATGCACATACTCCAAGAGATTTATTGAGCCTATCATCACACAATCTTACACCCTAGTGCAAAGCCTTCACAAGGTACAAAATGAGTGGAACATTAGAAGTGTTACTACTGTTAGCTAAGAAACAACTTCCCTCATTTTAGTGAAGGATAAATCCAACACAAAGGAGGCTTCCATAGTAGCTTCAAGGACTCCTAAGGTAGAACACAATAAATTCTAAGGCCTCCTATGTAGCTACCCAATTTTACCACTAACTAGGTATACTTAGCAAGTTATGGATTAGGTGGTTATTCAAAATAAATTCTAGATTTAGATTTGATGTGCTTTAAGGCCAAGTTAAGGGGGGTTTTCAAGTTATTATCCAATGCAAAATGATCCCCAAACACTACAAATATGAAAATTACTTATGGATGTTATAAAACTTGTATAAAACATAAGTAAATTGCAGCATAAGACAAGTTATAACAACTATATAATTCAACATGTTAAACATATTATAAACAAGTAAAAGTTAGGGCTAAAAGAATGAATAAAACTAGGGTTTAAGTAACTTATAAATTATGAAAATTTAAAATAATTTAACATCCAATAAAACCAAGAATTCTAGGCCTAAAATTTTTGTAATACAAACTAGCTAAGATGATTTTTCAAGAGATGATTTTAGATCAAAAACATGCAAAAAACCCTAAAAATTCAGGTAAAAATTATGCAAGAAAACCCTATACGTCCAGGGTTTTTGATGGATGAAAATGAAATGTAAGTTAAAAAAACCCTAGATTTACCCTAAAACAAAGATACAAATTGAAGTTTTGAATTTTAGATTGACTAGATGGGAGAAGGCTAGTGCCTACTATTTTTTTTAGGCATATGGGTTCAACTGAGGACTCCCTTGAGAGGATGTAAGTAGATCTAGGGTGATATATAGGGTTGTCCAATACAAACCCTAGAAGATCCACCTAGTGCCTTACAAACTTCAATATGATTCAAGGGAAGATACTCCACTAGTAATCTTCCAAGGGTTTGAAGAAGGGACTTGTTCAAGAAAGACTCCACCACTATAGAAGTACAACTACACTTAAAATTATCCATAAATGAAATCTAACAAGATTAAGTGATACCACTTACTTGAGAAATCATTTCATCCATAAAACCCTAGCCAAGAGCATCCGTGAAAGTTGAAAATAAATCCAAAATACATATCCTCAAGAATTTGCTCTAGTTATCCATCCATAGAAAATATAGAAGAAGAAAAGTAGAAAAGTTATTGTTCTCCACAAGTTCTAGAAACGATTTACAAATGAGAAGTGATTCTCTATTTATATGAGAGATCTAACACCCTTCTCATTAAAATATCGATATTTTCCTAGCTTAATCCCTAAGAAAATATAATAATTCCTTTATCTCTTTACAATCCCTATATATAAGGCCACAATACATAAAAAATCCATTATACAAGAGTGGATAGGTCAACAAGACTCCCAATGATACTCCCAAGATGAAGTAAAGTGCTCAAAATGTTAAGATGTCCACCAAAAAAGCATCCTCAAGCTCACACATGTGGCACATGTGGTCTCCCAAGATGGATTACTCACTCAAAAATGTGTGAAGAGGCATGTGTAGGGGCTCCAAAGTGAAATGATCCCTCCAAAGGGTACAACATTTCATTCTCCAAGTGTAAATTCGCCTCCAAAAGGTGTGATGTCCCCTAAAAAAGGTGCCACATCCTCCCACAATGTGCTAGGTAATCTCAAAAGTGTGATGTCCTCAAGGAAATCCCAACATCCTCCATAAAGTGTGGGATGAACTCCATCAAGTGTGTAAAATTGCCTCCTCAACATCCTCCAAAGGACCAAGGCTCATATCCATTACATTTCCATGCAAAGTACATCGTCCAAGGAGGGGCTCAAGTGACCCAATGTGACCATCAATGTGGGTGCATGTAAACAAGTCCAATAAAACATAAGAAGTGATTTATGTCAAATGTAAATGCCATTAGGTAGATCAGATTAAGCATAATCTTAAAACTTCACAATAACTCATTGAATTCATACAATTTGCCAAGTTTAGGTATGGGAGGGTTATCATTAGCCCCTATTACATGTCAATGCCCAGGAGGAGAAGTATTTCCCAAGAAACCCATCAAGGGTCACGTTTGATGATAGATGGTATGGAGTGGAGTTTAACTTCAAGAGTGGCATGCATAGTTATGTGAGTTATGTAAGATATTCATCCACATGAGCACGTTTGTAACAAGGGAGAGCTTGTGCAATGAGTTTCCCTTTCCTCAATATTGTGCCTTTCCTAACCCCTTTTTGCCTTTTTCTTTATTTGTTTAACCTTTTTTCACTTTTGACTTTTGTTTTACTTCATTTAGTCATTTTTTAGTTATGCATTCATTACATAGTACTTGGGGTGATGGCCTCATAGCAAGGGGAATTTCTCATGCTTCAATTCCTTCAGTTCTTTGACATTTATTTTCTTTTCTTTGCTTTGCATTTTGATTTTAGCATATTTCTCTTTTCATTTTTTTATTAAGCTACATCAACCCAAGAGTGACAATTATCTAGGAGGGGATGATCACCACCAAGCTGAAACAAGGCAAAAGGCACAATTATAGAGCATCATGATCCATTATCTAACTCAACCAATGATAACTACTTTCATGACAAGTACATAAGGCATTAACACTTAATATGAAGTATTGAAACGAGTTACCTCCTACATGTCAAGCATCGTAGTCATCAAGTGAGAGTGAGTTGAGAAAATATGGGAAGCATCATCGATCATACATATGTGGAGAACAAATTATCTCATATGTGGGGCTATTGTTTGTGATATGGATCATAGGAGAAGAATATTCTTTAGTTACCCCTAGATGTGAGGGGGTAATAGAGCCTACAAATCAAGTATATATTGCACCAATAATTCCAACTCCCCACCTTGTTTTGAAGAAGGGTCCATAGAGAGAATTCATTACAACATAATTTTTTCTTCTATGTTTAATCCTAAACTCCATGTCGCTCCTTCAAAAAGATGTCAATATTATCAATGACCAAGATTGAACTCTAGAGATATTTTAGTGGGTGATGTTGAAATTCAACAAGGACATCAAAAGCCTAAGTAATGGTTCATGGTAAAGATTCCTCTTGATAGTGCTCAAACGAGATAGCAAGGAACTCAACTACATCATATTTTTCCTCAAAAAAATCAATAGTTTGGGTAAGAAGGGCCTAAGGTGGAGCAAATTTCACTTGAGAGCATGTTAATATTCCAGTTGATACCATGTTAAGGGACCAACAAAAAAATTCGTTGCATTAACACGAGTGGAGATATCCTACTTAGGTATAGGATTTGACCTATCAAAAGGAAGAGTAGCCAGTTTAGGAAAAACATGAAATATTCCTCCCTTGTCAATAAATAATGGAGTCGAATTGTTAGGAGTGTTACCTCCTAGTTGCATCAAGAAGGACTTACAATGATCCACAAAGTTGAACAAGGCACTTGTTCAAAATTCAGAGTTCATAAGTTCTGTTAGACACCATTGCCCCTTCTTTTCTTATTCTTCTATGCATGTTCCATACCCCCCTGGGGGGGAATTGTATAAAATGATATAGCATGAGGTCTCTTGTGTGTAAAAGAATCAGCTCACATAAGACATGGTTATTGCATACTCTAGAGTGTTTTTTTTCACTTGGTCCATTATACCTCACTTCGACGACTTATAATGTTCTAAGCTTTTTCACTCATACCTCCAAAGATGGCGTGTGTCCTAATGGTGGCGCCTTATTGTGTTTTTCCTGAGTCTAGTGTCAAATGTATATTACCATGTTAGTCATTAATCCATAATCTCATGGACATGCATTAGGTCCTTCTAGGAGTTTTTTAACGTAAAATGTCTAGTTAAAATGACATTTTACCTTGTAATTTTATGTAATTGTTTAATAATTTTTACTAAGAGATATAAATCACCTAGGGGGTATTATTTTCTAACTCAGAATACCCCCTTTACCCTATTACCCCATTTTTGAGCAAAATAATTGACTTTTACCCATAAAAATCAATTATTTCCTCAAAAAGGTGAATTAAATCTCTCTATATTTTTAAGGAAACATGTTGGGGACATGTTTTTGACTTGTCTCTAGTTAACTCTACCCCATTGGTGGTTAGTGCCACTTTTGGAGAGTTAGGGGAGAGTTAGTAGGAATTTGAGTGAAGATGATGATGATCCCAAGGAGAGGTGAACCCTCTCTCTTGAGAGGTGGCACACTCTCCTTGAGGGTGTCAATCCTAAGGAGGTGCGCATCTTCCCTCTTGAGATTTGACACTACATTTATCTCTTTGTTTGGAGTTGTGTTTCCTTCTCTCTTTTTTTTCTTGAGTGATGGCTTACTTCTCCTCACACATTGTGTCCATCCTTCTTTAGTTAACTCACCTTTCAAATTGGGAAATGTGTTCTACTTGTGTATTTAACCAAGTCGACCCCTCTCCATTTGGCTAATGGGAGTTTGGGCAACTTGAGTGTACTGCTATTATAATACTATTTTTGAATAAAATAAAGACTTTGGAGGTCACCTCGGTGCTGTGTACATGTTGTGTGGATGTTATTTTGTTTAGTGCTTAATACATGAGGTAACCATAAGTTAAATTATTGAATTTTATTTTTGTTACTTTGGCCTTTGAAGGGGTGTTATTGTTAAAATAATTGATGTGCTCATTTTCACCATAGACAATATATCTATTGTCACCCATTCATAGGCATGAAGCCACCCCCAAGCACCTTAACCTTTAACAAAATTATTCTGAAAATCCATACTAGAACCAACAAATAAACCCTAGCTACTAACTACAGCAACAACTCAAGACAAGTAAAGAACTACTTCTCCAAGGGTAGCGCACAAGAGAGAGAGTCTCCATATCCATAGAACAAGTACCATACACAACTACAACAGTTGCAACTACACTAATCTCTCAAACTTGTGTCATACTTAGCAAGAATATCACCAAGAATATCACTTAGAGAGAGACCAAGACCAAGAGTTGAACATACGCCCTTATTACTCCTTTCAGATGCAATTGC
>ML786534.1:609893-631158 GCA_009831015.1 Picea engelmannii | reverse complement strand
CAATGTATCTTGAAAGGTGCAAGTTATGATGACAAAGAAGAGTTACAATAACCTTGAAAACTTGATAATGGTTTGTCACTCACACTTTTCAAGATAAATACAAGTCAATGAATGACTTAATTGGTTGTCCAAACATTTATAACATCATTAATTAACGATTATGACAACAATGGAAACCACTTCATAAAATCACTATAATGAAGCAATAAGACACTACTTCAATACCCAATGATTATGGTTTGCTTAGTACAAGTGCCCAATGTCTTTATGGATGAATTTAGGACTATTAAGGGATGTAGCAATGGCTGCAAAAACAACTATGAAAATGGTAATTCCTTCAAAATTTCCACTCTAAAAAGGAAATTAAACACACACTTTAACACTTATTGATAGTACCTTGCCTTATACAAATTTTGGGATGACTTAGATAGTTAGTATACTAATACAAGCTACAAAATGATAGTTGTAGCAGTGATTATGACAACATGAAATTAGCTATTAGTATTTCTAGACTAGGTCAGCAAATTAGTAGAGTACAAAGTGAAAGCGTTTGAGTATGAAGTGAAGGAGTTTGAGTTGAGTCTTGTCAAGAAGTAAGAGAGGAGGACTAGTGCCTTCAAGGGTAATGGAGTCAAGGTGGATGGCTTCTCCTAAGGATGCAAATCAATTGATGATGATGCACAAAAGTCTAAGATGGGAAAAGGCATAGGAGAAGTAGTAACTTAAGTCCCCCTATGCTTTGACCTCAAGAGACAAGATGTTAGGGTGTAGGCAATTCTAGGCCCTAGTGCCTTGCTCTCCTTAGCCTTTTTATGGAATAATACTTATACAACAATAACTGAATCCAAATCCTTAGAGTGCTAGCAATTTAGGGATCTAGGGTTTCACTAGTTACTAGATCAATTCAATGAAAATTTTGGCAAATAAAAAGTAAGAAAGTAGAAATTTAAGTTTCTTACTTCAAGCATTAAGTATACCATGAAATTTCATAATATTGTATGAGAAAATAAATCCATACAACAAACCATTCAATAGATGACAAAAATTGAAGATTTTACTTACTTACACCAAGAATAATCATGAGAATACCATGCAAGATCACCATAAAACTTCCAAGATTGATCCAAGTTGCAAACAATAGCCTTAAACAAGAATGGTGCCTCACAATTTCAGCCAATTACCTCAAGAGGGTGCAAATTTCAGACCTTTTGCCTCAAATGACTAGTTGTTATGTGAAAATGAGAGTACTTTATGTTTATTTATACAAAATTTTGACCTTTTAGGTAAAAAACAAGGCTAACCTCGCCAATTTACAATAAAATTCAATTTTGACATAATAAAATTTAATTTGCATCTAGAAAACCCTCCAAGGGTGACATCATGCCCCTCTAGGGTGACGTTGAGCCCTAAATATGGAACATTGAGCTAGAAAAGGGGGGCGCTTGGCCTCCGGAAGCCCCAAATGATCCCTCCACGTGACATCAGGCTCACAAATGCCTCTAAAATGAAACCCTATCTCTGGATGACATCTAGGGCTATGATGGTGACATCCAAGACCCTCAATGGCCAACATCCATGTGGGAAAAGAAAGGTCTCCCTAGGTCTAGGTCTGTCAAGGTGCCTCCAAAGGCCACGTCCTTCTTTCTCCCAGTACAAGTCTTCAATTTCTTCTTACCCCTGGCAGGGGTTTCAAAATCCATCTGTGGGATTTAAGCCCCATGAAGGTCCAAGATAATCATTCCCTCATGCATACCTATCCACTGGGAAAGGTCCTGCAACAACAACAAGTATGCCCTCCAGGGGTTCATAAGTCACAGGGATCATAGCATGTTAATCACATCCAATAATTAAATTACCCAAACATGTGCATCGGACCCCCTTAAAACAGGCAAATTCTCAAAAACTTTATGCAACTTGACAAGTTAGGTTTGGATAAGGTATCAGGGTGTCCTATTGAGCTAACCTCTCTTAATTTTGGAGTTCTTCTTAGGTGGGATCCAGTCCAAGTCATGTAAGTGTAAAAGGTGGCATGGGGTGCATGTAATAATAGGGAAATTTAAAGTCTTACCTGTGGGTGCCTTTGTAGAGGGAGAGTTGTACCTTGTCATAAATGCAATTGTTTCCTAGCCCATTCAATCCCTTTTACTCTTAAATTTATTTATTTTGATGTTTTTCTCTTGTTCTTCAAGGGAATAGTTGAGGGACACTATCCTGGCTTGATGACCAGAAGTGACAATGTTATCTACAAACATTTCACAGAAATGAGAAGAATATCTCATGATGAGACCCCCTTTCTCTTGGTTATTCCACCAAGAGACACTACCCTGGTTTGGTGACCAGATAAGTGGTAGTTTCATACCGCTACATGCCCATGCTCATAATAGGTCAGCTCGTGATGATACCTCCTATCCATCAACTAGTACCCTGAGTGTTTATGCATATTATGGGTCCTCTTTTCTTACTGAGAATCCTTTCACTACTTTCTTAGGCATCCCTGGGTGAAGCATCTCAAAGGTTTCAACATTGGTTTATAACTCTTTCTATCTATTTTTACCCTCTAGGCTTTTAGCCCCTTCTTCCCATGAGGCAAGGTACAACCCTTCCTAGTGTAGCCAATCCCAATGCCCAAATAAGGACAAGGGAGATGAGAGGAATGAAAATGGAAAGTGGTAAATATGGAGGGAACGGACGATGACTTTTCACAGATCCACCCAATGGAAACCCATCCTAAAGGGGAATCAACTTACTAGGGCACCATGTCACCCTTCTAGGTATGAACGAGGAAAATAGAATAATTTCCAAGAAAATGTCATGAAATGAAGAAGGATTCAATACAACATATTCAAGTTCTTCAAAAATTAGAGTGATACATACCATGATACCCAGACTCATTACCTCATGGAGTAAGACACACTACTACTTCAGTATTAGGCTGGTGGGATGGATATTGTTGTTGGTGATAAATGGACTGCACTAAAGAAAAGAGGGGCCCTCTGGGGCCATGCTCAAGTCGTATGGCTCTCGGTACTCCATATCTAGGACTTGTGGGCCTCGAGACGTGATCTCCTTATTTATCGCTAGGCTAGGGGATAACAATGTCACCAAGGAAGAATATTGCGCAATACATGATGGCGAGAGTAGACCCTACTTTGAGAATGCATGTCTTTCATGGAACAGAAATAGAAGATACAAAACAACACTTTTTTGTATGTGAAGCAATATGGACCGTGATGAACGTCCAGGATGATGATGCGAAGATCGCATAGTTAGCTAAGAGATTCTCACCAAGTCTTTAGGTCTGAGAAAATATGTAAAACTTCAGAATAAGCTTGGTGTAGTTAGTATATTGACCATTAAGTTATAGTGTTAAAGTAAAAATCGTATTATAATGGTCAAATATATATTAGACATAGGAATTAATAAAGTCACTTGGACTTCAGGTTATTTTATGATTTTATGTTTTATTTCACTTTAGTGTGTTTTTTTGGTCTATCCCATATTCATAACATTGATTGACTCAATAAGATTATAACTCTTTATGGGAAAGACTTTATATTCTCATTATTAATATAATTTCATTTCCTTTGTGTGTTTGTGCTATCATTATAAAAACCCTTCACCTATAATTTTTCCCTTTCATACATGCATGACATCTTCTAAAAGACATTGAATTTGTCTATAAAAATGGATAACTGACTTTCTCTCTATAGACAATAGTTCTTCCAAAACCTATAGAAGATAAAATGGTGAAGATTGATTCATTTATGGGTTTTATCTCAATCATTCTCTTTCAGTCAAGCCTTGGGATTGGACTCAAAAAGTTTTTCCATACTAATTGAATACACCTTAATTTTCAAAGGAATTGTAGATTAATAGTTAATTTGACCAAATTTTGACTTTAGAAGTAAGCTTTGCTCAATTTGATGACGTATTTCTCCATACCTAAAATATGTAAGAAGAATATATATTTATTCAGTATTAAGATGCAATGAATTTCCATTCAAGCACTAAGGAAAATGCGGCTATCAAGTACATGCATGACTAAACAATGTATAATATTGGATTATTACAAACTGTCTTATAGCCAACTCCCAAACCTACCTATGGTTACACTATGGATTATGGTTACATCTTCATTTACGCTTATCGAGATTTATAAGGGTCAATAGAAGAATCAATGGAACCGAATCTCACCCAAATTCTAAAATAGATTCCTCACAAGAGTTCTAGTGAAACATAGGTGTAATGAACTAGAGAGAGTGAAAAATCCAAGCACAAGTGATAAAGATAGAAATACAGAAGTGCACCTAAAATAAAGATGTTGATTACAAGAGAGAACACAAAAATTAAGTGCCCTTAGGCTTATAACACTTTGTATTTTGGATAACAATATAATAAGATGAGATGATACAAATGGGTGCTTGAAGTGTGTATTTATACAAAGTTGAAGTGAAGTATCCCTTCAAGAGGGGGTTAAGGGCCCACAAAATAAATGCACATACTCCAAGAGATTTATTGAGCCTATCATCACACAATCTTACACCCTAGTGCAAAGCCTTCACAAGGTACAAAATGAGTGGAACATTAGAAGTGTTACTACTGTTAGCTAAGAAACAACTTCCCTCATTTTAGTGAAGGATAAATCCAACACAAAGGAGGCTTCCATAGTAGCTTCAAGGACTCCTAAGGTAGAACACAATAAATTCTAAGGCCTCCTATGTAGCTACCCAATTTTACCACTAACTAGGTATACTTAGCAAGTTATGGATTAGGTGGTTATTCAAAATAAATTCTAGATTTAGATTTGATGTGCTTTAAGGCCAAGTTAAGGGGGGTTTTCAAGTTATTATCCAATGCAAAATGATCCCCAAACACTACAAATATGAAAATTACTTATGGATGTTATAAAACTTGTATAAAACATAAGTAAATTGCAGCATAAGACAAGTTATAACAACTATATAATTCAACATGTTAAACATATTATAAACAAGTAAAAGTTAGGGCTAAAAGAATGAATAAAACTAGGGTTTAAGTAACTTATAAATTATGAAAATTTAAAATAATTTAACATCCAATAAAACCAAGAATTCTAGGCCTAAAATTTTTGTAATACAAACTAGCTAAGATGATTTTTCAAGAGATGATTTTAGATCAAAAACATGCAAAAAACCCTAAAAATTCAGGTAAAAATTATGCAAGAAAACCCTATACGTCCAGGGTTTTTGATGGATGAAAATGAAATGTAAGTTAAAAAAACCCTAGATTTACCCTAAAACAAAGATACAAATTGAAGTTTTGAATTTTAGATTGACTAGATGGGAGAAGGCTAGTGCCTACTATTTTTTTTAGGCATATGGGTTCAACTGAGGACTCCCTTGAGAGGATGTAAGTAGATCTAGGGTGATATATAGGGTTGTCCAATACAAACCCTAGAAGATCCACCTAGTGCCTTACAAACTTCAATATGATTCAAGGGAAGATACTCCACTAGTAATCTTCCAAGGGTTTGAAGAAGGGACTTGTTCAAGAAAGACTCCACCACTATAGAAGTACAACTACACTTAAAATTATCCATAAATGAAATCTAACAAGATTAAGTGATACCACTTACTTGAGAAATCATTTCATCCATAAAACCCTAGCCAAGAGCATCCGTGAAAGTTGAAAATAAATCCAAAATACATATCCTCAAGAATTTGCTCTAGTTATCCATCCATAGAAAATATAGAAGAAGAAAAGTAGAAAAGTTATTGTTCTCCACAAGTTCTAGAAACGATTTACAAATGAGAAGTGATTCTCTATTTATATGAGAGATCTAACACCCTTCTCATTAAAATATCGATATTTTCCTAGCTTAATCCCTAAGAAAATATAATAATTCCTTTATCTCTTTACAATCCCTATATATAAGGCCACAATACATAAAAAATCCATTATACAAGAGTGGATAGGTCAACAAGACTCCCAATGATACTCCCAAGATGAAGTAAAGTGCTCAAAATGTTAAGATGTCCACCAAAAAAGCATCCTCAAGCTCACACATGTGGCACATGTGGTCTCCCAAGATGGATTACTCACTCAAAAATGTGTGAAGAGGCATGTGTAGGGGCTCCAAAGTGAAATGATCCCTCCAAAGGGTACAACATTTCATTCTCCAAGTGTAAATTCGCCTCCAAAAGGTGTGATGTCCCCTAAAAAAGGTGCCACATCCTCCCACAATGTGCTAGGTAATCTCAAAAGTGTGATGTCCTCAAGGAAATCCCAACATCCTCCATAAAGTGTGGGATGAACTCCATCAAGTGTGTAAAATTGCCTCCTCAACATCCTCCAAAGGACCAAGGCTCATATCCATTACATTTCCATGCAAAGTACATCGTCCAAGGAGGGGCTCAAGTGACCCAATGTGACCATCAATGTGGGTGCATGTAAACAAGTCCAATAAAACATAAGAAGTGATTTATGTCAAATGTAAATGCCATTAGGTAGATCAGATTAAGCATAATCTTAAAACTTCACAATAACTCATTGAATTCATACAATTTGCCAAGTTTAGGTATGGGAGGGTTATCATTAGCCCCTATTACATGTCAATGCCCAGGAGGAGAAGTATTTCCCAAGAAACCCATCAAGGGTCACGTTTGATGATAGATGGTATGGAGTGGAGTTTAACTTCAAGAGTGGCATGCATAGTTATGTGAGTTATGTAAGATATTCATCCACATGAGCACGTTTGTAACAAGGGAGAGCTTGTGCAATGAGTTTCCCTTTCCTCAATATTGTGCCTTTCCTAACCCCTTTTTGCCTTTTTCTTTATTTGTTTAACCTTTTTTCACTTTTGACTTTTGTTTTACTTCATTTAGTCATTTTTTAGTTATGCATTCATTACATAGTACTTGGGGTGATGGCCTCATAGCAAGGGGAATTTCTCATGCTTCAATTCCTTCAGTTCTTTGACATTTATTTTCTTTTCTTTGCTTTGCATTTTGATTTTAGCATATTTCTCTTTTCATTTTTTTATTAAGCTACATCAACCCAAGAGTGACAATTATCTAGGAGGGGATGATCACCACCAAGCTGAAACAAGGCAAAAGGCACAATTATAGAGCATCATGATCCATTATCTAACTCAACCAATGATAACTACTTTCATGACAAGTACATAAGGCATTAACACTTAATATGAAGTATTGAAACGAGTTACCTCCTACATGTCAAGCATCGTAGTCATCAAGTGAGAGTGAGTTGAGAAAATATGGGAAGCATCATCGATCATACATATGTGGAGAACAAATTATCTCATATGTGGGGCTATTGTTTGTGATATGGATCATAGGAGAAGAATATTCTTTAGTTACCCCTAGATGTGAGGGGGTAATAGAGCCTACAAATCAAGTATATATTGCACCAATAATTCCAACTCCCCACCTTGTTTTGAAGAAGGGTCCATAGAGAGAATTCATTACAACATAATTTTTTCTTCTATGTTTAATCCTAAACTCCATGTCGCTCCTTCAAAAAGATGTCAATATTATCAATGACCAAGATTGAACTCTAGAGATATTTTAGTGGGTGATGTTGAAATTCAACAAGGACATCAAAAGCCTAAGTAATGGTTCATGGTAAAGATTCCTCTTGATAGTGCTCAAACGAGATAGCAAGGAACTCAACTACATCATATTTTTCCTCAAAAAAATCAATAGTTTGGGTAAGAAGGGCCTAAGGTGGAGCAAATTTCACTTGAGAGCATGTTAATATTCCAGTTGATACCATGTTAAGGGACCAACAAAAAAATTCGTTGCATTAACACGAGTGGAGATATCCTACTTAGGTATAGGATTTGACCTATCAAAAGGAAGAGTAGCCAGTTTAGGAAAAACATGAAATATTCCTCCCTTGTCAATAAATAATGGAGTCGAATTGTTAGGAGTGTTACCTCCTAGTTGCATCAAGAAGGACTTACAATGATCCACAAAGTTGAACAAGGCACTTGTTCAAAATTCAGAGTTCATAAGTTCTGTTAGACACCATTGCCCCTTCTTTTCTTATTCTTCTATGCATGTTCCATACCCCCCTGGGGGGGAATTGTATAAAATGATATAGCATGAGGTCTCTTGTGTGTAAAAGAATCAGCTCACATAAGACATGGTTATTGCATACTCTAGAGTGTTTTTTTTCACTTGGTCCATTATACCTCACTTCGACGACTTATAATGTTCTAAGCTTTTTCACTCATACCTCCAAAGATGGCGTGTGTCCTAATGGTGGCGCCTTATTGTGTTTTTCCTGAGTCTAGTGTCAAATGTATATTACCATGTTAGTCATTAATCCATAATCTCATGGACATGCATTAGGTCCTTCTAGGAGTTTTTTAACGTAAAATGTCTAGTTAAAATGACATTTTACCTTGTAATTTTATGTAATTGTTTAATAATTTTTACTAAGAGATATAAATCACCTAGGGGGTATTATTTTCTAACTCAGAATACCCCCTTTACCCTATTACCCCATTTTTGAGCAAAATAATTGACTTTTACCCATAAAAATCAATTATTTCCTCAAAAAGGTGAATTAAATCTCTCTATATTTTTAAGGAAACATGTTGGGGACATGTTTTTGACTTGTCTCTAGTTAACTCTACCCCATTGGTGGTTAGTGCCACTTTTGGAGAGTTAGGGGAGAGTTAGTAGGAATTTGAGTGAAGATGATGATGATCCCAAGGAGAGGTGAACCCTCTCTCTTGAGAGGTGGCACACTCTCCTTGAGGGTGTCAATCCTAAGGAGGTGCGCATCTTCCCTCTTGAGATTTGACACTACATTTATCTCTTTGTTTGGAGTTGTGTTTCCTTCTCTCTTTTTTTTCTTGAGTGATGGCTTACTTCTCCTCACACATTGTGTCCATCCTTCTTTAGTTAACTCACCTTTCAAATTGGGAAATGTGTTCTACTTGTGTATTTAACCAAGTCGACCCCTCTCCATTTGGCTAATGGGAGTTTGGGCAACTTGAGTGTACTGCTATTATAATACTATTTTTGAATAAAATAAAGACTTTGGAGGTCACCTCGGTGCTGTGTACATGTTGTGTGGATGTTATTTTGTTTAGTGCTTAATACATGAGGTAACCATAAGTTAAATTATTGAATTTTATTTTTGTTACTTTGGCCTTTGAAGGGGTGTTATTGTTAAAATAATTGATGTGCTCATTTTCACCATAGACAATATATCTATTGTCACCCATTCATAGGCATGAAGCCACCCCCAAGCACCTTAACCTTTAACAAAATTATTCTGAAAATCCATACTAGAACCAACAAATAAACCCTAGCTACTAACTACAGCAACAACTCAAGACAAGTAAAGAACTACTTCTCCAAGGGTAGCGCACAAGAGAGAGAGTCTCCATATCCATAGAACAAGTACCATACACAACTACAACAGTTGCAACTACACTAATCTCTCAAACTTGTGTCATACTTAGCAAGAATATCACCAAGAATATCACTTAGAGAGAGACCAAGACCAAGAGTTGAACATACGCCCTTATTACTCCTTTCAGATGCAATTGCGATTGCAACTGTAGCTCTCCACAAGACTTGCACTCTGATTGGGTGTACAGATGAGCTAAAACCTCCTCTATTTATATTAATTTGTCTAGTGAATTTTCTGGCTGGGCCGACTTGACTTTCTAGTAATTATATTTTTTGTTTATCTTTTTCTTGTGGAGTCGGCTTGTCTTTCTAGAAGATTATATTCTAATATTATTTATTCTGCTAGGTCGACTTGTCTTATAGGAATTTAACACGTTTTTTTAGGGTTTCCCCTGCTTCTGGAATATTCCATTTTTAGTCAAAGGTTACACGTGGAGTTTAATACCTCTCGCATCTATTGTAAAATCAACAGTTATCACCTGATATGATAGGATATTTTAAGCTAATTAAATTTTAAGATTTTATTGCATTCTTACATTAGAGATTGTAGATTTGTATGTACTTTCGGTTGTATTGACATAATATCTTAGTTTCTTATGTATGGATCATCACATTTAACAAATTGTTTGCAAGTATTTATCTTTTACAGGTTCCTCATCCTTGGAGAAGAGATTTGATCATCCTTGAGAAACCTTCCATAAGCTCTAAGGCTTTAGAGAACAAATTCCCTCAACACAATATTGAAGGACCTAATATCCCAAAGGAGTTCCACATCTCAAGCCTTCTCTCTCTCTCTCTCTCTCTCTCTCTCTCTCTCTCTCTCTCTCTCTCTCTCTGTTATTCAATATTTTATGGTTACCTTTTTTGCATGCAAAATCTAGATCTATGTTTTAAATCTGAATCTTAAGTAGATCCATTTACATGCATGCATGCATAGATCCACATTTCGCTTTCAATTATAAATCATTT
Source organism: Picea engelmannii (assembly GCA_009831015.1). Lineage (NCBI taxonomy): Eukaryota > Viridiplantae > Streptophyta > Pinopsida > Pinales > Pinaceae > Picea > Picea engelmannii. The sequence continues at coordinate 620,761 of ML786534.1, read as the reverse complement.
AAGTAGATCTATTTAAAAAGTCATATTTTTGTAAATTTTCAAAGCTAGATCTTAATGCTAAAAGACAGATTAAAGAAAAGAGTTTTATTTGTCATATTTAGGAAAGCTTAAGTGCATGTTGTTCACTGTCCTAACAATAAACAAAATTTTGCTAGAACATGATTTTATTATTGATTTCTAGTTGATTTTACTAACCTTGCATGCACCTTTTCTTACTTAGAAATTTTTGGGTCAAACTAACAATCTTTTCCAGGTTCTAAACGTGATTTGAGCAAGTTTCCTATGAAAATTACTTTCTATTTTTTCACATTTCGTGAATAGGTGGAGAGAAGCTCTTCCCGATTTTCACAGATCTAAGGCATCTGGGACCTCCCAGGGCATATTGCCTTCATGCTCTTAAATTTTTATAAGTATATGTAAGTTTTATTGGGTTCTTAAGTTATCAAAAACCAATGAATGTTTCTCTTCGATATTGTAAACTTGACGGAACTAGTAGGATAACCCACTAGCCCTTTCATCCCCCTACCTCGGGGGGATTGTGTAATTTTTTCATCTTTGCCTATTTTCACTAATTAAGCAAGATAAAAATAGATAAAATAAACCAAGATAATATGAAAAACATTTCCTTTCCACTTTGCTTTCAATCAGTAGTTAGAAGTTAGTATTCTAGATTAGTTTTCATTTCCAAGTTTCTTTCAAGTATCTTCTTTTTCTTGCAAAGAGTAATGAACCTTTCCTTGTCAATATCTTAGTACGCTCTCTGCCCAGTGAGTTCAACTTGACCTCGACATATCAAAATAGATATTGAATAGTGCAGAGTTGTTTAATTAGACAATTTTTTTCTATTTTTTCTCAATATAGGGGTCAATACTTGTTGATTGCATGTGAGTTCAGGGGGCTTCCTAGATATTAAATCTTTCCCTGTTGGAAGTCTGTGTATTTTCGCTCATAATGATGAATGATAAATTAGATTTAGTAATTATATATCACTTTCTAATTTTGATAAATCTTACAATGTTGGCACTCTTGAGTGAATCATATCACATATTTATCCTTCTCACTTAATTAATATAAGTGCAATCCAAGTGAAACCACTTAATTAATTAAAATTTACTAAGAGAAATTCACAACTTTTATTTAACAGCTACATCTTTGGCACCATTCTTCACACTATCATTTTAGCTTTTGAAGTATTTTCATTGTTTCTATCTTATCTCATTAGCATTTAGTTGATGTTGGAATTCATGTTTCTCTAATAAAGTTATCAACTTTGTTTCATTATTAACTCCTAGATTTCTTATATTTAGCTTACACAGTATTAGCTTATTTTATTACGGACTACCCCCCTTGGATTGCTAGGATTTTTCCTAGACGGAGGAATTGAGTGTTTGGTGACAGTAACCCGACTCGAGTCTTGCCCCCAAGGCTGCACCCAGTGAATTGAATATTTCTTTCATGTGACCTAAGGTGTGGATTAGGCAACGACAACTAGGACCATATTGAATAGGTGATAAATCATTTGAAAAATAAGAACTGGATGATCCATTTTGAAAGAAGCATTGTGATCTTCCATATAAGGAATCGATGGGATAATGACAAGGGTATCTTGAAAAAGTGAGTAAATATATACAATAAGAACAATGGATGAGTCATCAATAGAGTCCACTTTAGCCATATGAGTCTTCTTAGATAGAATAGAAGGAATACTTCAGAGAGTAGTTTTAGAAGTAGAGAGAGGACCATCGACATACTATGAAAGATAAGTGTCCATTAAATCACATCAGGAATCATCTAGAAGAGGCGTTGCATGGTGATGACGTTGGGATATTTTTTAATATTTAGAGGGGGGGTGAATCACTATACTTCATTTTCCAATATTTGACACCACTTAATCATTAATCTTATTAAACACGACAAATTATCAACAAATAAGAACAATACAAAAAAATTTAACATGAAACACCATAATGTTCTTTTTATATATTTATATAAAGTTTATTTTTCATTTACAAGCTACAACTTGTAGAAGACACCAATATCCTCTTTTGAGCACCAATTCAAGGAGACAACAATCCCTTGTTTTGAGCACCAACTTAAGGAGACATCAATCCCTTGTTTTTCAAGCACCAACTTGAGGAACTTGCAACTCCTTGTTGTTTAGGCTCCAACCTGTAGAGGAATTTAATCCTCCATTACTCCACCCTTCCACCCTCACTGCATTTTTTAATCTTCAAACTTCAATTTCTTCCTTTCAACTCTTCTTCTATTTAGATATTCTTATTAAATCATCGAGTCACACCTTCTTTAAACATATTTTCTTGTTTATATAGTCATCCAAAAGGTTGTTTATATAGTCATCCAATAGGTATATGGCATTGAACCATTGTGTCTCTTTGTAAATAACAATGAACCAATGTACCTCTTCATTATAAGTATGTGCCTTTTCAATATAAGATATCAATCATAGTATTTTAATTAATACAATGTCAATGGACCATTGTGCATTTTATATTGTTTAGTCATGTTTTCAATTGGGTAAATAGATTTTGAATATCATGATTTAATTCACTTTTTAACTTACCATAGGTAAATACCACCATGGTTTGTGAATACCGTATGCTCTTTCACTTTTACCCTTTTTCTTTAACTCCACTTTCACTTTTACCTTTTTCTTTATTCCACTTTCATATTTACCCCTCTTTTATGTAAACTCCACTTCCACTTAACTTTTCAACTTTTATTTATTTATTAAAGTCATATTTATATTTAATCCACTTTAATTTCCACTTTTGTGTAAACTCTGTTTCCACTTAACTTTTCTAATTTTGTATTTATTAAAGTGATACCAAGGTAACATTTATATTTAATCACTTACTAACCAAGTTGACATTAATGAAAATTTATTCAACAGATTACTTTTTGAGTGGATCTAACGAATGGTGGCTACTGGAAATTGTTTGGGTTTGAAGGGTCATCCAAATTCAGCCTGTCAAGAATGATGACCAAAACTTGCTACGAAATATCGACTATAATGTTGATCTAATAGAATCAAGGGTTCTCAGTGTTGCATCAACAAATTTCGCTTCGACTACACTCTGAAATGATAGTGCACGAGAAAGTATTCAAGAGGGTGACTCACCAATAATCATTCTATTCATCATGATCTTGTCTCAACAGAATATACAGTCACCAGGAAAACTCATCTTGACTGGTGTAGTAATTGAAATTGTTTCATTTTCATTCTTTCATTCTTTCAAAGCACTCAACTAGGCAATCCCCTGTATTCTAGTAGTCCATTGTGTTCCTGTAACTCGGTATTCCTTTAGTTTTTACTGCATTTCCATGTCATACTGCACCATGGTACTTCTTGTCTTCATGTTGAAATCAATGTCAACACAATATTTCTATCAATCTCCCCCTTTAGCATTGATGACAACACATTGTAAAACAAAATGCTCCCTTAACAATCAGTAATTGTTTTACCATTCTTTTCTCCCCCTTTGACATCAATGTCAAGGCCTCTAATACCAAAATGGGGCCCATCACCAGTTGTCTGCTGCTCAACCCTCTTTTGTTTTGAGTGAAAGTACTTGCCATTTTTTTTTTCTTTCTCCCCCTATCAACATTTCTCCCCCTGTCATCATGGTTTTTTTTTAATTGTAGGGATATTACTCCCATATTTTCACTTAGATGTTCAAATGCTTCTTTAGGTAGGGGTTTAGTGAATATGTTTTTTATCTACTCCTTTGAGCCAACATACTCCAATATAACCTTTTTTTTTCACTAAATTTCTCTCTCAAGAAATGATACTTGATGGGTATATGTTTGTTCTTTACATGCATGAATGGATTCTTATAGATGTTGATAGAACTTGTATTGTCACAATAGCTAGGTATCGACTGATTACATTCAATTTTAATATCCTCCAATGTTTGTATCATCCATAATATTTGAGTTCAACATTCAACAACTACAACATATTCAGTCTATGTTGTAGATAGTGAAATTGATGATTGTTTTCTACTTGACCATGAGACTAGACATTCTCCTAAGAAAAATGCATTTCCACTAGTGCTCTTTTTGTCATCCACACTACTAGCGCAATCAACATCTGTGTAGGCAATTAGTTCAAATCATTTATTCCTTTTATACCATAAGCCAAAGTATGATTTCCCCTTAAGTTATCTAAATATTCTCTTGACAGTCATCACATGTGATTCCTTGGGAGATGATTGAAATCTTGCCACCATTCCTACTTCCTACATGATATTAGGTTTGGATGTAGTCAAATATAGTAGGCTCCCAACCATAGATCTATAGAGAGTTGAATATATATAAGGTGACTCATCTTCCTTGCTAAGTTTGCAACTAGTTGTCATTGGAGTGTTAATAGGTGCACTTTCATCCATTCCAAACTTTTTAAGTATCTCTTTCAAGTATTTGGACTAATTAATAAACATTCATTTCGGTGACTAAGTGATTTGAATTCCAAGGAAGAAAGTTAGCTCTCCAATCATAGACATTTCAAACTCTTTTGATATTTCTTGAGCAAATTTATAACTTGATTCATCATTGTTGTAGCCAAATATGATACCATCCACATAGACCACTATGACTAACAAACTGTATTTTTCAATTCTAAGATAGATATTGTTGTTAAACATGCCTATTTTGAATCCTTGTTGCAACAGGTAATTATCTAATCTTGCATACCATGCTCTGGATACTTTTTAAGGCCATAGAATGTCTTATTCAATATATACACTTGTTTTTCTTTTCCTAGTTGTTCAATTCTATACACTTCTTCTTTTAGGTCTCCATTCAGAAATGCAGACTTTACATCCATCTGATAGATTTTAAAATTCTTAAAGCATGAGCATGCTAGAAATAATCGGATGGCTTCCATTCTTGCAACTGGAGAGAAGGTTTCTTCCAAGTCAATCCATTCTACTTGTGCATATCATTTGCACATTAATCTTTATTTATTCAGTATAACTTGACCATCATCATTAAATTTATTTTTAAAAATCCATTTGGTCCCTACCACATTTTTATTTTGGTCTTCGGACAAGTTCTCAAGTATAATTTTTATCTATTTTATTAAGCTCTTCATTCATGGCTTTTATTCATTCTTCATCTTTGCTGGCCTCTGCAAATGTTTTGGGTTCTATTAGGAAGATCAATTCTTGTTCTAATTCATATGTTAATTTTCTTCTTGTTTCAACTCCAACACTTTTGTTACCAAGGATTTGACTTTCAGGATGATTTCTTTGTATTCTCCTTGATGGTGCTTTTGTATCTTGTCTTGGTGATTCTTCCTCTTCCTTTTCTTGTTCACTTTGTGATTCATCCTCTTGTATTTATTTATTTTATTCATCATCATCATCTCTTATCCTTTCATCAAATTGTGGATTATCTTGAGATTTGATCCCTTTTGTTTTTATATCATCCACTTTTACATTTTCACTTTCCACAATATTGTGTAGCCTCATATTATAGCATTTGTAGGCCTTTTTGTTGGATGAGTAACCAAGAAATATGTCTTCATATGATCTGGAATCAAATTTTCCTAGGTTATCATCATCTCTCTTTATGTAGCATTTTCTCCCAAAAACTATGAAGTGTTTAACTAATGTTGGTATGCCAAACCACAACTCATATGGTGTTTTGTTGTGGTTAACTCTAAATTGTGCTTTGTTAAGTATGTACATTGTTGTATACATTGCTTCTCTCCAATATATATCTAGTAGTTTGGCTTCATTTAACATGGTCATGGTTGCTTCTTGAACAATTTTGTTTTTCCTTTTAGAAACTTCATTTTGCTAAGCATTTCTTGGTTTTGAAAAGTTTCTTTTAATTCCATGTGTTTCACAAATTTCTATGAACTCATTTGAGGTAAATTCTTCTCCATTCTCTAATATTAGGCACTTGATTTTGAGCTCAGTCTGATTTTCAAACTCTACTTTGAAGACTTCAAATGCTTCTGATTTTTCTTTGAGAAAGGATACCCAAGTCATTCTTGTATAGTCATCAATGAATAAAATGAAGTAATGTTCAGCTTGTCTACTTTTAGTTCTTGTTGGTCTACAAGGTTAATATGAACAAGTTCTAATCGTTTTTACGTAGAGTATTTCTTTGTCTTGAATATTACTTTTGTCTGCTTCCCAAGTTGAAAGTGCCTACAAACAGAGTTTGAAGGTTGTATAATCTTTGGCATGTCTTTCACAACTTCCTTCGTACTAACTTTTATCAAATTATCAAAGCTTATGTGTCCCATTCTTCAGTGCCATAGCCAAATTTCATATATTTAGCCTATGAAACATTTTTCTTCTTCTTCTACGTTTAATATATATATATATATATATATATATATATATATCGCTTGATGTCCTTGGTGAAACAACCACTAATTTTCCCGAGTCTTCTTTTCTAATTTCACATTTTTGAGAGTCAGATATGAGAATGTGTCATTGATCACATGTTTGGCTCACCCTAAGGAGATTAGGCTTCAAATTTTCAACTAATAGCACATTTTATGCTTTAGCTCTGTTGTTTCCCAGACTAATTGTACCCTTTTGAACTATCTTGGCAGAGACATCATCTCCAAATACAACAATTTTTTTTCTTTCCTTTTCAAATTGAGGAATTGGTTTTGATCTCCTATCATATGCTTTGAATATCCACCGTAAACATACCATCGAATTCTTTTATTTTTGGCATATAAGGCTACCTTACATTTTGTTTCCTTTCCTTTTATTTGTTTTTCCTTCCATATATTCTTATATTTTTCTTCTTTACTGTTGGAAATACGTGTCTTCATGGAATATTTTGATAGTCTACAATTACTAGCTTTATGACCATAATTGTTGCATTTGTAGTATTCAATATTGTAATCTTGTAATGGAGAAAATGAATTATAGTTTTTACTCCTTTGATTGCTACTAGACTTGTTGTTCCTATGGCCATATCCTTGAACACTTTTATGATAGTTCTTTCACTTTTATTATAGTTATTTCTATAAGCTTTACAGTCTAATGTTTTATGGCCAAAATTATGACAAGAAAAGTAGTATCCAAGAAAGAGTTGTTGATACCTTTTTGGGAGAGTTATTCTTGAAATTGTATTCCCTCTATATCCATTTTATTTTGAAGGGAGAGATTATTTTTGTTGATTAGAATCAGTCTTTATCTTGTTTTGTTCCTTTTTGAAGGAGCTATGAAGGAAAGTTGCATAACTTTTTGGATTTTTATCACTTTTTTGTATTCCATATTTTGAGCCTTTATTAGTTTCCTTGTGATCCTAACCCAGTCTAGCCTTATTAATTGATGGTATTTGACTATTAAGGATGTCATTCAATATTTTTGAACTACTTTCAAATTTTGAATGGTTAGTGCCTTTCTCAAGTTTCCTTCTTAGAAGAATTATTTCAGCCTCTATTTTTTCACAGTTCTGTTCTTTGTCATTAAGTCGTTTACTTAAGAATTCTTCATTTCTTTTAGCTTATTGTAGTTGATTTTTCAAATCAATAATGTTTTGTTTTGTTTTGTTTTTATGCCTTTTTAAACTTCTTCTTCTCTTGATTTTTGTTTTTCCTTATAATCTAACAATTGTTCTTTTAATTATTTGTTCTTCCTTCTACAAATTCTCAGTTTTTTGAGGGAACTAATGAGTTCTCCTTCAAGATCAACTTATACTTATGGATTTTATTCATTTTTATAATTATTATCTTCAATAGTATTGGTTTGAGTTTCTATTCCCATAAATAGAAGTTATGTCTCGTCATCTTCACTCATGTCAAATGAACTACTATCTTCTTTGGAGTATACGTTTTTCTTTTTGTAGAATTTCTTCTTGCTTCCAGTTTTTCCCTTTTTATGTTATTTATGGTTAGAGGTTTCTTCATCATCACTATCCTTCTTCTTTGGATAGGGACATTTGGAGGAAAAATGCCCAACTTTTCCACAGTTGAAAATTTTGAGAGGTAACTTCCCTTTGTATTTCCCGGACCATTTCTTGAGTTTATTTATAAAGTTGTCCTCTTCCTCATATGATATTTCTGAGTGAATTTCATTTGAACCATGCCCATGGTTCTTTGTTTCTTTTGAAGCTTTGAAATTTTCTTCCCCTTTTTATGGTCTTTCTTGCCCTTTTATCATTCCATAGGCTATAAGAATCCCATGAAGTTCATCCATAGTAAGTTTGTTAAGGTTTTATCGATCTTCCAAGGTAGATACCTTAACATCATATCAAATTGGTAATGATCTCAACATCTTTTGGACAATAATTTTGTCATCCAAATATTCTCCCAGTGCTTTGATTGAATTGACAATTTCATCTACTCTCAGAAGATACTCTGCAATGTTTCCTTCTTTTTTCATCTTCAAGTTTTCAAACTTTCCTCTGTATGTTTAGATTTTCTTTCTTGAATTTGGCTTCTCCTTCATAGATGATTTGTGGTTTGTCCCATATCTCTTTTACTAGTTTACAATGCATGACTTTGAAAAATACATTATTTGTTAATCCACCCAGAATTGCATTTACAGCTCTTGAATTATCATTGCAAAGTTTCTTTGCAGTTGTGTCTGAAGGATCAATTTCTGGTACATCATAATCATTTATCGCAAATAGCTAAACATCACATCTCAGTGCCATTAGGTAACTTCTCATTCTTATACTCTGGAATGCATAACTATCTCCATTGAATAATGGAGCTCTGTTTGAGGACATCCCTTCTTGTTGATCCATTGTGATTTCTTAGAATCTTCCTTCCAGTGATTAGACTATGATGAAGGAGCCCGCTCTAATACCAATCATGGAAATTTTTTTAATACTGAGAGGGGGGGGATTAGTATTACTTATTTTTCCAATATTTAACACCACTTAATCATTAATATTATTAAATACAACAAATGATCAACAAAGAAGAACAATACACATAATTTTAACATGAAACAGCATAAAAGTTCTTTTTATATATTTATATAAAGTTCACTTTTCATTTACAAGCTACAACTTGTAGGAGACATCGATCTCCTCTTTTAAGCACCAACTCAAGGAGACAATAATCCCCTATTTTGAACACCAATTCAAGGAGACAACAATCCTTTTTTTTGAGCACCAACCCAAGGAGACAACAATCCCCTATTTTTCAAGCATCAACTTGACGAGACTGCAACTCCCTATTGTTCAGGATCCAACTTGTAGTGGACTTTAATCCTCCCTTGATCCACCCTTCCACGCCCACTGCATTTTTTAATCTTCAAACTTCAATTTATTCCTTTCAACTCTTCTTCTATTTAGATCTTCTTATTAAATCATCAAGTCGCACCTTCGTTCAACATATTTTCTTGTTTATACAGTCATCCAACAGGTATATGAAATTGAACAATTGTGCCTCTTTGTAGATAACAATGAACCAATGTACCTATTCATTTTAAGTATGTGTATTTTTTAAATATAAGATATTAATCATACTATTTTAATTAATACAATGTCAATGAACCATTGTGCCTTTTAGATCATTTAGTCACATTTTCAATTGGGTCAATAGATGTTGACTATCATGATTTAATTCACTTTTTAACTTACCATAGGTAAATACCAACATGGTTTGCAAACACCATGTGCTCTTTCACTTTTACCCTTTTTCTTTAACTCCACTTTCACTTTTACCTTTTTATCTAATCCAATTTCATTTTTACCTTTTTCTTTATTCCACTTTCATATTTACTCATTTTTTTACATAAACTCCACTTCCACTTAAATTTTCAACTTTTGTTATTTATTAAAGTCATATTTATATTTAATCCACTTTCATTTCCACATTTGTGTAAACCCCATTTCCACTTGACTTTTCCACTTTGTATTTATTAAAGTGATACCAAGGTCACATTTATATTTAATTATTTACTAACCTTTGAATTATATTTGATCTTTTACTAACCTTTGACATTAATGACAATTTATTCAACAATTGACTGCCTCAGTAGATCTAAACATTGGTGGTTGCTGGAAATTGTTTGGTTTTGAAGGGTCGTCTAACTTCGAACCAAAACTTACTACAGAATGTCAACTACGTGTTGATCTAATAGAATCAATGGTTCTCAGTGATGCATCAAAAAATTTCCCTCCAATTACACTCTGAAATGATAGTGCATGAGAAAGTATTCAAGAGGGAGACTCGCCAATATTCATTTTGTTCATCACGATCATGTCTCAATAGAATATACAATCACCAGGACAACTCAACTCGACCAATGTAGTAATTGAAATTGTTTCATTGTTTCATTTTCATTCTTTCAAAGAACTAGACCAGGTGATCCCCTATATTCTGGTAGTACACTGTGTTATTGTAACTTAGTATTCTTGTATATTTTACAACAGTTCTGTTGAGCCCCAACAACTCCCCTTAAATTTTTACAAAATTTAAAGGGCCCCCATTAGAATCTTGATAATTATGATGAGCTACAGAATCAACATTTTCAAATAGTTCCATACCTTGGCTTGCTTTGAAACAAAATTAAGACATTCACTATAGTATGAGACATTCATTACAAGAGTATATGTCAAAATTTAGAAATGAGCATAGAAATCTCAATTTAAACAAAAACGTTAATTTTTCTCAACTGTTTACTTTCGTTTAAATTATGATTATGTGTTCTTTCTTTTGCTCATTACCAAGTTTGACTATTTTGAATAATGTGTTCAATACTTCATAAAATAATATCTTGGTTGGTTTCTCATTTTCATGAAATCATTTGGTGATATTAATTAATTAAATTCTTTTTTAATTTTGCATCTCATTTCAAAATAATAATAATAAAAGAATTATCTATCATTTGTAAAAAATCAAAATTAATATTTTTCTC
>ML786534.1:584277-601916 GCA_009831015.1 Picea engelmannii | reverse complement strand
ATATATATATATATATATATATATATATATATATATATATATATATATATATATATATATAGTGTTTAGTAATTAGTTAGTTATTTCAGCTCTTTTATTTATTTTATTTGTTTCTTCTAGGACTTTTAGATTGGCCAACAGATCCATTAAACCCGTCAGAACGAGTTATACTAAACATCTTGGGTTATTTAGACAACCCCGGACCAGACTCGTTCTTCCAATTGACGGACAATCATTTTCTCCCGTCAACAAGTTCCATGCCATACTCCACTATGGCACTTATTTTCTTCATGTTGACATCAATGCCAACACGATATTTCCATCAAATGATAAGATATATGATCCATGGAAGCATGTTGAGATCCATCTAAAGAATATTTTGAAAGAAGTAATCGGACCTATCCCAACAGACCATGAGCAGGAATCTTTTAAAAAAAAGCCTCTCTATATTCAACCACCTTATGAGTGTTGGGAACATAAAGGTGGTATCCTTGAAACTTCTCATTGTAGACAACTAGTAGTGTAGTAGGATTTTGGATATGTTGATGTGTTGATGTGTTTTTCCTTTCATTAGGAGCATGACCCTTTCTTTAGATCCAAAAACTCAAACTTGTGAAATCGAAGGTTCATTGCCATACCATTTCTCATACAGAGTAATACCTATGATAGCATGAGTATGTGTTTTATATATGATATGGATTGAAATAAAATTGCCTCCCCCCATAATGAAATCTTCATTTTCTTTAGTGAAGCATGCAACGAACCATCTCCATGATATCCCTATTCTTCTGTTTTGCTACAACATTTTTCTATGGAGTGTAAGGAACAGTTCTCTTCCGAGAGATGCCTTGGGCTATGAAAAATGTCTAGAAAGCATCACTATTATTTTAATCTCTGCCATCAATCTTGAGACACTTGATCTTCCTGATGCTTTGGTTTTTAGAAAAACCTTTGAATTCTCAAAACTTTACAAACACCTAATACTTAAATTTAATGGTGTATACCTGTAACATGCCCACTGTTACGACCACAAAAGCGACGTAGAACAAGTAAAAAAAAAATATTTTATTGTTGCAATAGGAAATTAACATCACACAAAATGGAAACATCATCAACACATCATTCGCATATACTAATGAAATAATATTAATGTATTAATAATCATTACGACACAATACTGACACATCATCATCATGAACCGCGACATGCATATCAAAGTATTAACACGTTAATCATCAGCATCCCAACATCATTGTATTCTATAGTTAATAACGATGCATAACAGTACAAATCTTAAACATACAACGCATCTCATAAGGACCATCATCAGATATCACTAAGAAAACATAAGATACCATAATGAATCATAAGGATCATAAATATGATCATGAGAGACACATAATATACTACCCACCCAACCTACCCTGCAAGGTTAGGACCTCTAGGACACATAAGCAATGCTCAAGCCCAGGTTCCAATTGATTTTAACCATTTAAGGTCTCAAGGCTGGTGATTGTTCTGAGGAACAAGGAGGTGTCTACATCCCCCCCCCCCCGACTCAATCAAGTACAAGCCGACTAAGCTAAATAACATCATCAACGATCATCAAGGCACAATAGAATTCTAATAAACCAACACATGTAACACAAAAATACCATGGTGCAAGAGAAATTAATTACAAAATCAATCAAGCAATGACATATGCCAAGGTGCAAAGTAATCAACTTATATTTATTTTTAAGGAGCAACAAAGATCTACTTAACTTCCAGGCGCGTGATTAAATCAATCATCGAATTTACAATAATAAACATCATTTTCAAGGTAAGCACAAGATAAACCATGTCTAAACCATCACACATGACATAAAATTCATAAGCACAGGAAGTCTAATGTCTACACCAATCATTCGTTAATAATTTAATGGCGCAATAAAGGTTGTTAATCCATTATTCATTAATAAATCTATTAACGCACGTGAAGATTGAAATCCATCATTCATTAAGACATTTGTTGACGCAAGTAAGGAGTGTTAATCCAACATTCATTGGTACATCAATGAATCAAGCAAGGGTTGCTAATCCATCATACAACAACATAAGAGAAGGCACAAGGTAAACGACTGTATTTTTGTTGCATAAGGAAATATGATCCTATACATAAAATCACACATCGCCTAGAGTTGAGGTGCAAGAGTATCATAATTTAATTCATTGCACAAAGGATCTAGGGTCTAACAATCATTCACCACATCACAATTCATTACACGCAAGTAATCTAAAATATTTAACTAACATTCATGACAAAAACATTTTCTCAAAAAGTTAGAGATCTAAACCATCATATAATACATGTAATTGAGTGTGCGCAAGGAGTCTAAACTCAACATGTCCTATATCCCATGATGGAATTGAGCGCGAGCACTCTAATGAACGAGCAATGAATACATAATATTATTCTAATCAACAAGTTTCTTTTCCAATTTATTTCATTACCACTAGATTTGTTTTTCCAACCCTATCACTACTAAGTTGTCATTGTATCATGTCTTATATATAAAGTTAGAGAGAAGTAATTAAATTTAATTTCCATTTGTCTAATACATATTCAAAAATCAAATTTAATTAATGAACTTTAACATGACAACTTAGCTACATAAACAATAGGCTACTTTCTTTAGTTTATTACTTCCCATCATAAATGTCTCAATCCAACAAGCATTACTCAATTATGAATTACACTATCTAAATACTAAATTTATTTAATAGGTTGTGGAGAGTCCAAATGCTTTAAGGGCACAAGGGAAAAATTTAGTTTATTTTTGTAAAAGACAACCAAATAAGATTAGAAGGGTACTTAACTTGAGAAGTCAGACATGGGAGAAAATACAAAGGGACAAGAGACTACAGCTAGACGATGCCTTGGAAAAAGATAAGCTGAAATTTAAGATTTTTAAGCGTGAGCGATTCTTAACTTCTATTAAACTTCAACTTAAAAAAAATCAAGAAGAGAAATCAAAGGAAAGAAGTTCCCTTGCATCACTAACCATAAGTTAACAATCGTTGAATGTTAAGGCTATAAGGGGAAATTTATGCTGAGTGCAAATTGTAAGGGCACGAGGAAATAAGAGCAAAGTTGTATACAGCCAGAATTACGCTGGCATTTTAAACACAATTTTTGAGTTAAAGGGACCACCAATTCGTTGGAGATAAAAATGAAATGCAGAGTTCAGAAGTCCCCAAATCGCAGAGAATAAAAATGCAAAATTTGGGTTAATGGTGACCACCAAATTGCTGGAGAATAAAATGAAAAGGGGAGTTCAGGAGACTCCAAAAATTGCAGAGAGAAAAATACCGACAGTTCGCTGAGTAAATCCTTCAATTCGTAGAGGTAAACAATTAACCGTTCACTAGGGAAATCCTTCAGTTCGCAGAGGTAAAAAGGAAAATGTAGAGGTAGATGAGGTGATTGTTGGGTAAGAGAGAGGATGGGGGAAGGTCCCTGGGTCTCCCAACGTAGAGAAAAAACCATGAAAAAGATCATACAAAATCGTAGAGAAAAAACCACGAAAAAGACCATATAAAATCACAGAGAAAAAACCACAAAAAAGATCATACAAAATCGCAGAGAAGAGATGATACATTCTGGGCATTAAATAAATTAAGAGGTGAGATGTAGAACCCAAGCCACTTTTAAAAATTCCAGGGGAGAGGTAATTATATGGTGGAAAGGAACCGAGAAAAACGTTGAGATCTACACCCTAATTGTTGAGGAAAAACAAACGAGTTGCTCGAAAAAAATCTGAGCACAGTTGTATTGAGTTGAGTAAGTAAAAACGCAGGGAAATTTAACCACATTAAGAAGGAAAGAAAAAAAAATCAAATCACAGAGGAAACATGCTCCCATGCTGGGCAATTTTTTGCTCAAAACACGGGGGTTTAATCACATCAAGAAAGCAAGGATACTAAGAAAAATCGCAGAGGAAAAAAATTGAGTGTTAATGGGGTGGTTTCGCAGTGCCTAAAGAAGTAAGATTGTTGGAAACCCAACACAATTTGTTTTTCGGAGTATAGAAGCAAATTAAAACAACAAAAACGCCAGGTATCTCCAGGTTAACGACGAAGGCTAGGTTAACGTAAATATGTAACAAAATTTCCATCAAAAACTTAGAGAGGGACTATGCCCAACAATATCAAACAACCATTAAAATTCCATCAACAAATAAATATATGTACACGTCTAACTAATTTACAACTGCAACTTAAAAACAATGTGTACTGTAATTGAATGATGGCTTGCTGATGTTCTTCGGTTGTTGGAGATCCTCCTCGCTCCTGCTTTCTAATCGTTGAGACTTCATCGTTACCTCCCACCCAACTCTAGGGGTACTATTCTTCCCCCTCAGCACCCAGAGTTGTAAAGGGGCCACACACACATACCAAAGAATAGCTAGATCCTAGCTCGCCTTGCAAGGTCGAGCTACCACTCTCTATTCGAGCTGGGTACCCCAACTCCCACAAGAAAAATCTGGCAACATAACCTTATGCATACCAGTCATGATCCATTCCCCTTCTCTGCCATTTCTTTTATAGATTTATCTTAGTGTCCCTTTTCCAAAATGCACGTTAAATTATTTTTATTAAATTTTTATTAGAAAATATTATCGCCCGTACAATTGTCACCCAATCCCTTAGTTTCACCATAAATTCATTTAATTAATTAAATTAAATTTCCAATTTTTCTCACCCACCTAAAAGAGTTCCTAAAAACGCTCATTGATGTCCCTTTATTCCCTCAATTTTCTTTAATGACTGATGCCCTTCTTAAAGATTAGTTGAGTTCTAATTAGGAAGTTCTCTCTACTATATTCCTTTCTATATTCCACTTTCCTTTTGCATTTAATTTCCCCTTTTTTTCTAAGTTGTAATTTAGCATGTTTTGCACATAAACAACAATTAATTTTAGCTAATTTATTTCTCCTTTACATTCTAATTTTATTTTTGTTTATCCCCCCTTTATTAATTGCTTAATTAATTTTTAGTCCTCATATCCTACTAAGACCTAGGCTTTAATTTCAACTAGGCTTAGCAAATTTTTAAGGGAAAAATTATAATTAATAAACTTTACTCATACATAATTATTTTAAGGCTAACCATGTCAAAGTAAGATATTGTTTTCTAGGCACCTAGGTTTGTTAACTCACCTGTGTTTAAAAAATGTGATGTGCCCTTCAAGATGCACTATCTTCTCCAAGGGTGTCGCTCGGCTTTATTCATGTTTCATTTATGTGATGTTCCTGTCAAGACGCACTACGTGCTCCAAGGGTGCCACTCGCCTTTTGACTGATTTTGGTAGACGTCCAACCATTGGATTCAATACTCTGTCAAGAGACCTTGTGGAAGACTAAGGGAATCTAAGGAATAAGGAACCTATCTTATTGCATGCCTCTGAAATTTTTTTTGAACGACTGTCTCAGTCTCCCCTCACGACATTATGGATCTCTCGAACTAGGTAATCGTTAACCTACAGTTTGAGCCACGACGAGAGAGATAGTAGGTTGTGGCAGGGCTACTGCCACACCTCTCCCTCAATATCTATGGTTGTCATGCATGGACCCTTTACTCCTAATGTGAGTTTGATTAGCAAGAAATCGTCATCCTGCATCCATCAATGAAACATGTCAGTGATATATAAACATCATCATTATATACCCAAACATATGTCACATATGCATAAACAAAAATAATCAAACCATATACAGTCCACTCCCTAACTTGATCCGGAGTCCAAGGAGGTCCATCAATGTCTTCGGCATCCTCAATTTGTCAAGAGTCCTACACACTCAGGAGAAACTAGTCAATAGCACCCGTCTATACATAAATAACATAATATGACATCATAATCCACAATCTCATCATCAGAATCCATAAGCAAAGCAGACAATCATATAATAAACCAGATGAATTCACGCAAGTGTCCTCAAATAATAAGTCACATCAGGTGCATGCAAGACTGAAATGTTACATACACCTCCTCTTGTTTTAAACTTCGTCCTGAAGTTTCACAGTATACAAGTGCAGAAATAAAGTATCTTATGATATCTAAATGTCTAGCTATCAAACAAAAATGGAAATTGCTGATGCATATCATATGTGTCCTCCTAGGTAGCCAAGTGTGGAATATAATTGTCCCACTGGAAATTGATCTGATCGATTGTTCGATGCCATAGCTATCGAATGCAATGGTCTAGAATGTGGATCGGCTCTGCCGTGAGCGAACCCTCATATGATACCTACAAAGAACTCATGTCAATCACATGTGTAGGATCACTAAAATAATGTGTCAAAATAGATATGTGAAAAATATCATGCATATGCCTCAAAGAATCATGCAAGGCTAGTCGATAGGCCACAAACCCCTTCCTTTCCACAACCTTGAAAGGTCCCATGAACCTAGGAGAGAGTTTATCACCCTTTCCAAACTTGATCGAACTCTTGTGCGGTTTCACTCGTAAGAAGACTCGATCACCAACTTCATAACTATGGTCAATGTGATTCCCATTGGCATAACTCTTCTGTCGATCCTGCACTTCCTTAATCCTTTGTCTTATCATTTTCATTTTCTCTTCCATTTCTTGGATCACTTCTGGTCCTACCAGGACCCTATCCTCAAGCTGGTCCCAACTCAAGGGCATCCGACAAGTTCACCCGTAAAGAAACTCAAACGACGCCATCTTAATGGTGCTTTGGTTTTTGTTTTGTATGCAAAATCTACTAGTGGAAAGAACTCTTCCCAACACTTATGCTAGTCTATCACATACATATGCAACATATCCTCCAAGATTTGGTTCATTTATTTGGTTTTCCCATCTGTTTCTAGGTGATATGCGGTACTAAAGTTAAGTTGGGTTCCCAAGGCCTCTTGGAAACTAGTCCAAAATCATCCTGTAAACATCGATCCTCAATCGGATATGATCCTCTTAGGCACGCCATGAAACCTTACAATATTTCTGATAAAGAATCTAGCTATGTCGGGTGCCTGATATGTCGTACGCACAGGGATAAAATGTGCACTCTTCTTCAGAGTGTCAACTGCCACGATAATCGAGTCATGCCTCCTTGCCATCTGCGGAAATCCAACAATGAAATACATCGAAATGACCTCCCATTTCGATTCTGGAATAGCGTGTGGTTATAGAAATCCTATCGGATGTCTATGTTCATCCTTCACTTGCTAACATTCTAGACATCTCACCACGTAGTTGACTATGTCCGCATTCATTCCATTCCAGAAGAATAAGGGTTTAAGGTCTTCCCCCATATTCATGAATATCTAGAATGAGCCATGTACACTGCTCTATGAGCTTCGTTTAAGATCAAAATTCTCAACTCGTCATTGGGTGGTACGTAAATATGGTTATTAAATCTCATTAATCTTTCATTGTCCATAGTAAATCACTCAATCTTTGGTACCAACATGGTGTCTTGTCTGATAAATTCCTTAACCTCCTTATACCAGTCATCGTCGCGTTGTAGAGTTATAATCTTTTCACGTAGATTTTTCTAAAGAGGTATTACCAAAAATATGTGTGGTCTCTGACTCAACGCATCAGCCACTATGTTCACTGTTCATTTTATGTTGGTAATCTCGAAATCGTACTCGCTAAGCAGTTCTGACCAACCTCTTTGTCGTGTGTTCAAGTCGCTTTGTGTAAAAATGTGTTGTAAACCACAGTGGTCCATTTTTAGTTTGAATTTACATCCAAATTAGGTATTGTCTCCACACTCTCAAGGAATACACAATGGCTAATAACTCCAATTTGTGTGTCGCGTAGTTCTCCTCATTCTTTCTTAACTTTCTTGAGATGTAAGTGATCACTCGACCATCTTGCATCAAGACTTCGCCTAAGCCTTCCTTGGATGCTTTAGTGCATACCAAGAAGTCCTTGTCCATGTTAGGGACTTTTAGTATCAACACTCTTTTCAATAGCTCCTTGAGCCTTCGAAATGTTTCTGCGCATTTCTTGGTCCACACAAACTTCTTGTTCTTCTTTTGCAATTCCGTAATCGGATTTTCTATATTCGAAAAAACTTCAACGAACCATCAATAATGTCCCACTAAACCCATGAAGTTTCATACTTCAGGTACGTTCATCAGGGTAGGCCATTCCATAATAGCCTCTACCTTTGTTGGATCCATAGCGATACCTTCGTCAGAGATGACATGCCCTAAATAAGGAATCTTTGACTGATAAAAAGAGCATTTAGACAGTTTTCCATATAATGTGTTCTCTTGTAGGCACTGTAGTACCAAAAACAAATGCTCGTCATGTTCTTCCATCATCCGAGAATATATCAAAATATTGTCAATTAATACTTGAACAAACTTGTCCAAGTATTTTCAAAACACCCCATTCATCAATCTCATCAATACCCCTGGGGCGTTTGTCAATCCAAACGGTAAAATAGTAAACTCATAGTGTCCAAACCTCATCTTGAAAGCAGTATTAGGAATGTATTCCTCAATCTGTAATTGGTGATACCCTAATCTCAAGTCAATCTTTGAAAACATAGTCACACCCTTCATTTGATCAAACAAATAGTCTATTCTTGGCAACTGATACTAGTTCTTGATTGTTGCCTTGTTCAATTGATGTTAGTCAATGCAGAGTCTCCATGAACCATCCTTCTTTTGTATGAAAATAATAGGCACACCCCAAGGTGACACACGTTGACGTATAAGTCCTAGGTCCAACGACTCCTTCAGTTGCATTTTCAACTCTTGTAACTCAATGGTCGACATCCGATAAGTCGTTATTGCTATCGGTTCAGTACCAGGTTTTAGGTCGATGGTAAATTCCAATTCCCTCTTAGGTGGAAACCCTAGTAACTCCTTTGGAAATATGTCTGCAAATTCTCGTACCACCGGAAGGTTTTCTATTCCTTTCGCCACACCCTTTTCGTTCAATGCAAGGATTGCATATATCTTGCATCCCTTGCGCATGCTCTTCTGTAGTTGTAGGGAAGAGATGAACCTTAGGGAAACTACTTGGTTTCTTCCTACAATCATTCATCTTTGTCCCTCATCATCAATCAAACTCAATTGTTTCGTCTTGCAGTTGAGTATCGCATCATGCGATTCCAACCAGTCCGTACCAATCACGATGTCATAAGATCCTAAGATCATGATGTACAGGTTTCCCTTTGTGAAAAAATCTCCCAGTTCAAGGATACACCTCGTAACCTTTCCTCCAACCTTCATCTTGGCTCCAAAATCCATTTCCATGAAGCTAAACTCGTCCTGTTTGACTGCCTTTACCTCAATTATTTTTAGTGCCACACCAAAAATAAAGCTCTTTGTGGCACCTGGATCTATCAAAATACTAAAGGTCTGGTCAACGATGGTACCTATCATCTCAAGCACAGTAGACTAGTGCTCGGCCTGGCAGTTGATCACCGCTACCTGAATCTGATGGGTCTTTCCCAAATATCCTATAGTGGTGGGTCCACCTATTCTGACTAGTCTATCCCTCTCAACTGGGCAGTCACACTTGTAATGTGGCTCTCCACATGTCCAACATCCAATCTTCAGTCAAGTAATCATGGTCCCCGAAGTAGAAGTTGATGGCCCACCAGCCTATAACCCTAGTCTTTTCTACTGAACAAGCCTGAACTGCTATTGTTGTGGTCGACGCCCATTGCTGGTGTTGTGGTCCTCTCTAGGGAGTTCGTTGTTGAGGCGTCGGTCACCGTGTTGTAGTGAATGTGGATCCTCTCGAAGTGCCTCGATACCCTGGTGGATTTCTAGTTAGTTTCTGATGTTGCTGCGAACTAGATGTTTCCTGTCCCATTGGTCTCGCCGGAGTCCTACTCTGACACCCACTAATGATCTCCTCCTCAGCTATGAGGGCCTTCTGGACAACATCGTGCAACTTATGAGGCATTAAAATCCTCACTTTCACATGGATGTTGACATTAAGGCTGAATACGAAATTGTTGACCTTAAGCTTCTAGGTGTTCAGATGTGGAGCATACTAAAGAAACTCCATGAAACAGGCCTCATACTCGAGCACCGTACGACTTCCCTGTCGCAAGGCGTTGAACTCATTGAGCTGGCGCTCAATGAATTTCTCTGATAGATACCTCTCCTTGTGATCCAAGTGGATATTGGTGGCCACCCACCTATTCCAACTAGCTCCTCATGTCCATTTTTTGTTCATCACGTTATTTTGTATTTCTTTGTAATTGTGGGTTCTACAATTCGGGGGCTGTCTGAAGCACCACACATCCTCTGGGTGGATATGGGTGGCATCTCTCCTAATCCAAATGGATTATTTTGTATTTTTTCATGTCAGCACATCTTGTTGTAATTCCAGGGCCATTTTGGGTCCCTAAAAGTTGGTTTTTTGGTTCGCCACAGTCAAAATGTAGACGGAGATAGAGTTTGACTATGGAATGTGTATTTCTATGAAATAAATTTGCAACAGGCTATCACGCGCCTAAAATGGAGGTTGTATGAAAATGTTATGACCCTTGGAAGTTGAGGTACCAAATTACACCAACTTACCCATAGGGCCTGTTATCACATAAAATTGTCAAAGGGTCGCAGGATGACCAAGTCCTTTGTTGCGTAGAAACATCCAAACGTAGCATTCAAAAGAAGCCCATTTTGGGCTTGAAATACAAGCAGCGAGCCGGTTCATTTTTCAATGGCAGAGATCCCCTGTGAAGTTCAGATTAGAGACCCTCGGGCATTCAGAATTATAAATATGCATGAGGTTTAGTGCTAGACAGAAGCCCCAGAATTAAAAATCAAGCGTCATGTATCCTTCTCTAGAAGACGAGCACGATTTACTTTGGATTTTGGGTTTTGGGTGTTTTGGCACTTCTCCTCTGGATATTCTCTGAAATATTTTTCCTAGAATGCACAGATCTCTGCCATGCATCTAGGCCATCAATGGCTAGGGTTTCAAATTTGTATCTCTTTGGCACTTCAGACAACTCTCGGTCAACAACTCCTCCATCCCCTCGCTCCCGAGTACATCGATCTTTTCCACGTGTCTGTCTCTAACGGACGGTCATGATTTGCTTCTCCATTTCAGGTTTCGGGAGTTTTGGATCCTCTCTTTTTCGTTTCCTCTGGAACACATTCCCGTGGAGTGCATGGATCTCTACCATGTGTCCTCCTAGATCCAGTGGCTCAGATTTTCTCTAGACTCTGAAGCTTCGACGTTCTCGCTCCCTCCTCATTTGCAAATTCCTGAAGTGTTTCTACTGCGGGTTTCAGATCTTTCGCCACCTGTCCATCTGGCACTGACATGTGGCACTCATTCCGGGGCACCTTTGGGCATATCATCCACTTGTTTCCAAGTGACACATGTCACCCTCCTTTCCGCAACACACCATCACAGTGACGTCAGGTCACCATGTTAGCTTCGGGAAGTCGTTCTTCAGGAAATATTTGTGTTCAGCATCAAATCTCCCTAGCACCAAAATTGGCGCCTCCCCCAAGCATAATTAAAGAGTTTCTAAAGTTGGCATTTGGTTAAACTTTAGCGAGGGCGCTAAATTAGAAGAGGCACCCAGATCATGGACCGCGACTAGATCAATGGCCATGCTTCATTGTGGGGACTCTACTTGCTCTAGCGTCAAAATCCTTGAGCAATCCCACAATCGAAACCATGGTATAGCGAAAGTGCTATGTGGCGGAAAGTGGTGAATTGCGAGCGCAAAATCGGTGTGGATCCAAACTTCCCTTGACAACCCCACATTCACATGCTTATAAAATGAAAAATCTGAGAGAAGCATGTGGTTTCCCCCTAGGCATTAATCCTCGTTGTGATCCCGAGAAAAAAAGCAGTTAATGAAAAAGGAGTGGTGGTTGAAACCTCGACTCACTCCATAAATAGAAGGCATGGAGGGTCTGGCCATGGAGATAGAACTATCAGCCCGAGGTGCCCCTATGGACGGTTTTTCTTGCAGGCCCATGTTGATCTAAGCTCGCGTTTGACAGAAGGATACACACACGGTATGATAGAAGGATGCACAGACATAAATCCTTGAATGGGATGGCTAGATCACACTCTTGGTAGTTGTTGACTGATCTGAGTATAAATAGATCAGTTCAAGATTATGTTATGGTCGTCAACTAGTTGAGCAGAGATCCCTATTTTGTAATCTTTTGATAACAGAGTTGTTCTCTAGTTTTGTATGATACTTGAGTCTTTTACATTAATAGAAGTCAGTTTATTGCATCATCTTGTTTAATATGTGATGAAACACTCATGCATGGAGGATCCAGACAAGGGTTGTAGTCGTATTGCAATGTAGGTTTGATTACAGTATTGTTGTGATCAATTTCTGTCATTTTCTTTGTTATCTTGTTTATTCTTATGCTGAAATGCTTGTTCATGGAGGATCCAGATGAGTTGTTGTAGTCGCATAGTAATGTAGGTTTGATTATTGTGTTACTGTGATATATTTCAGCGTCTGAAACTTAAGTCCAAGAGTGCTCTTGTGCCTGAGTTTTTCTTCACCAAGATGCTTGAAAGTCGGATGCCCATGGAAGAATTGTTCACCTTTCTCACTAAGTCTTCCCTCTTCTCACCTTTAAACTTAAACCATTGAATGAAGTTAATGAGGACCTCATTTCCCAATGCATTTCTTGTTCAGTTTCTATGTTAAAACATTATTGTAATGAGTTTTGTCCATTGGACCTCCATTCATAAACCTACCTCCACAAACATTTTGATGGGTACTGGGATTATCCTCTTGTAGTATAAGGGTGACTCTTAATGATAACATTTTTGGTGTCATTGTCGAGGACGGAAGTGAAGATATCTTCCCTGGGAGAACGACAACGAAGAGATCCAGTTTTAGACGGTGAACTGAAGCTGGACACATTGTTCAGACTGTATCATTCACCTTGAGAATCCACTCCATGAGGGAAGAACCTGTTGGAGACTTCATTGATATGGGATACAATAGAAATGGAAGCTATCCTAGCTCAAAGGTTTGCACCTTTAAAATTTTCAGCTATTCCTGGTTTTCCTGATCTTGTGCCTTCTTTCCTAGAATGCGTAGACTTTCTTCCCATATTCCATGGAGATGCACAAGATTATCCTGCACAACATCTCGTAAATTTTCATCGATGCATAGATAAATTGGATATCTATCATGAATATTCTCTCATGAAGATGTTCATATACTCATTAAATGGCGATACTCGAAAATGGTATTGGTCACTTGTTATTGCCATCATATCTTCTTTGAAGGAATTTCATGCGGATTTCAACAAGTATTGTAAGAGGTATTATTATTCTGACACAATTCTTGAAGAATGTTGTGAAAGGTTCAAGTCTGATATTCAACAAACAATAGAGTGTTCCTCATGTGATGAGTATTGTGAAGATCTAATTGAAAGAGAAAATAAGGATAGAAGTGAGTATTTTGAAAATATGGATGAAAACTTTTCTCTTTCTATTTCCCGAGAAGAAAGCCTTCAAGATATGATTGATGATAGTACTGATGATTGCATAGCCATAGATGCATTATATTTTTCCCCTGATGCACCTGTTGTCTCAGATTTAAAAGAATAAATAGTTGTAGAAGAGGATTTTTCTCTATTCCTTCAAGAGGTTTCCCATGATGTATTTTCACCTCTAATTGAAGAGAAGAATCAAGAGATTTCTCATTTCTCTTTGCAAGATAAAAGATATTTGGGCTCACTTATATTTGATGAGTATTCAGATGAAGAAGAGCATATGCCTACATCACATTTTGTTCACCTGTGTATGACAGCTATTAATCAAATTCCAATGTGGATATGAAGGATTTTCAAGACCATACTATAGATCCTTTTCCTTTATACCTTAAGGAAAAACATTGTGTGGAAATAAGCCATCCTGGGTCCACAAAAGACATTGAGCAGCCATCTCTGCAAATCAACAAACCTGCATTCACCATTCTTGAACCTAGATCTACAGACAACATCAAACAACATATGATTAGCAACGAAATTAGTCTGCATCCATGTTCAAATTTGAAGGTATCTAAAAGTGGCAACTTCCACGGGAAAGAGAATATGCCGAGCATATTTTATCTTTAGTTGGAACAATATCAAGCCGAGGCATTTCCTTATGGTTTTCATGATCCATTTTCTGATTATATGGAGTATTTGAGCAGTTCAAATGTCAAATTGTTTTTTTCAAATAAAGGTTGGTTCTTTTGTCCTTTCAAATTGCATTTATGTATGTCATGGTTTCTTTCATTCGTCTTTCCCAGATCAATAATTTCACACGTTAATCAATTACTTGTATGGATTCATTGGAAGCATGATTTGACCTGATCTAGAGGAAGCAATTGATTAGAGTAGGAGTGTGCATAAATAAGATCAGTATCTGAGCATTTGTTTTTAGTTTTCAATAAATAAGCAGAGTTTCTCCTAGTATATCAGGATTTGGAAGAAAGTAAATATCATATCTTGAAGGTCTGCAAAGGATTGGTTGCACAGGCCAGATGACTCCACAACCCAACAGTTAAGGCACTGGAACTGCTTGTTCTTGGCATCTCATAGGGAGCACGCCATCCCCTATGGGGCCAATGTTATCACATAAAGATATCAAAGGGTTGTAGGACAACCAAGTCCTTTGTTGCACAGAAACGTCCAAATGTAGCATTCAAAAGCAACCCTTTTCGGGCTTGAAATACAAGCAGCGGGTGGGTTTAGTTTTCAACGGCAAAGATCCCCTGTGAAGTTTATATTAGCAACCCTCGGACATTCGAAATTATAAATTTGCATGAGGTTTAGTGCCAGAAAGAAGCCCCAAAATTAAAAATCAAGCACTGCATGTCCTTCTCTAGTAGACAGGCACGATTTACTTCAGAGTTCGGGTTTCAGGTTTTTTGGCACTTCTCCTCTGGATTTTCTCTGAAATTATTTTCCCGGAATGCACAGATCTCTACCACGCATATATCCCATCAATGGATAGGGTTTCAGCTTCGTATCTCTTTGGCACTCCAAAAAAATTTCGGTCAATGGCTCCTCCATCCCCTTGCTCCCAAGTACGTGGATCTCTATCACGTGTCCGTCTCCAACGAATGGTCATGATTTTCTTCACCATTTTGAGTTTTGGGAGTTTTGTCTCCTCTCTTTTTGGTTTCCTCTAGAACGCATTCCCGCAGAGTGCATGGATCTTTGTTGCATGTCCTCCTGTTAGAAAAGCAGGACCACGGAGAAATAAAATAGAACAAATGTGGAAACAAAACACAGAAGATACACAATACAAGAGAGACACATATTTACGTGGTTCACCCAGTGTGGGCTACATCCACTAGAGAAATTTCCAGGTCCTTCCTTTATTATTATCCAGCAAATGAAGGGATCCAAACTACAGCGAAACCCGTTGTAACTTCCTTTTCTTTCTCTCACAGTCTCCTCTCTCAGAATACAATACTCGCCATAATGCATATCCATAATACATTTCCCTCATAACAGAGGGTTGCCTTCTAGGGAAAAAAACCCTAACATAATTTCTACTATTAGATCTGCAACTTTATAATGAATGGTCCAGATATACAATGAAATTACAATATACATTTACAAGGCAAATTTTCCTTCGGGGGCTTCGCCCCAAAACCCCCCGAACCCCTTAGAGGGGGTACCCCCCCTCTGCACTCCCCCATGTGGAAGAGTGTACATTCTTCTGGGGTGTAAAGTATTCATGAGGTATAAACACAACTGAAAGCAAGGACCTCTGAATCAGGAATATAATCAGGCTCCACAACCAACAATCTCCCACTTGGAGACTAATCTCAACAACTCCACCACTACTGTATATGTTGGACTTTGAACCTTCTTGGACCTGGAAAAGTTCTCATCTTCATCTTCATTCTTGAAGACCAACTGAAACTGAGCAGGAAATCAGTTTCACTCTGGTTACTCCCTTTGTTAACCTGTCTGCAGGATTATGGCTAGTGTGTATCTTTTCCAACTTCAAATTTCCATCTTCTAAGGCAGATCGTATGAAGTGGTACCTCAAATGTATATGCTTAGTATTTGAATGGAAGGCTGGGTTCTTTGCAAGATGCATTGCACTCTCACTGTCATAGTACAACTTGTTATTCTCCTGCTTCTTTCCCAATTCCTCCATAAACCTTTGTAACCAAATCATCTCTTTACTAGCCTCTGTAGCAACAACATACTATGCCTCTATTGTTGAAAGTGCAACAACCTTTTGTAGTTTCAAAATCCAACTTACTATTGTTCCACCTATAGTAAAAACATACCCTATGGTGCTCCTCCTGCTATCTTTATCACCTACCATATCTGAATCAACATATCCCTGTAGAAAAGTGTCTGAACCTCCAAAACATAATGCATGAGTAGCAGTACCTCTCAAATACCTGAGAATCCACTTTACTGCCTCCCAATGTTCTTTACCTGGATTGTTCATATACCTACTCAAAACTCCCAATGCATGTGCAATATCTGGTCTTATGCAAACCATTGTATACATCAAGCTGCCAACTGCTGATGAATAAAGGACCCTGGACATGTATTCTAACTCCTCCTGTGTCTTGGGACACATTTCCTTAATTAATTTGAAATGGATGGCCAAAGGTCTACTAACTGTTTTTTCATTCTGCATTCTAAACCTCTCCAACACCTTCTCTGTGTACTCACTCTGAGACAATGTCAATTTGCGATTTTTCTATCTCTTGTTATTATCATGCCAAGGATTTTCTTTGCAGCACCCAAATCCTTCATCGTAAATGGATTGGATAATTTATTCTTGAGCATATTTATATCCTGCATATTAGACCCTGCAACAAGCATGTCACCTACATACAATAGCAAGATAATATAACTTCCATTTTCTAGCCTTTTAAAATAAGCATAGTGATCAGAATGACATCTACTATAACCATGTTCTGTCATAGGCCTGTCAAACTTCAAATACCACTGCCTTGGAGCTTTCTCTAAGCCATACAAGCTCTTCTTCAACCTGCATACCAAATTCTCCTTCCCTTTGACCTCATACCCCTGTGGCTACTGCATATAAATCTCTTCCTCCAAATCCCCATGGAGAAAAGTTGTTTTTACATCTATCTGTTCAATATGCAAATATTCTACTGCCACAAGACTTAAAATAGTCCTAATTGAAGTCATTTTAACAACAGGAGAAAATATTTCATCAAAATCTATACCTTTTTTTTATGCAAACCCCTTTACAATAAGTCTAGCCTTGTACTGCTTTTCTCCTCCATCTTCTTCCTTCAACTTGTAAACCCATTTATTATACAATTCTCTTTTTCCCGTAGGCAACTAAACCAATTCCCAATTCTGGTTATTTTCCAAGGAATCCATTTCCTCTTTCATGCCTTTCTCCCACTTGTTTTTGGTGTCTACCTGCATTGCTTCTTCATAACATTCTGGTTCACCAGAATCAATCAAAAATAAATAATACAATGAAGGAGAGTATCGTTCAGGGGGTATAATTAACCTGGTAGATCTTCTAACAACACTTGCAGGTGTTTGAGGTACCTGTTGCTCCTATTGTTGTACATTTTGATTTTCAAGTTCCTTTGGAATTTCTTTTTCAGTGATCTCATCAAGCACTGTGTATTCTTGTTTTTCTTCT
>ML786534.1:572175-583589 GCA_009831015.1 Picea engelmannii | reverse complement strand
CCTGAGATGGTCCCCATACATCTGTATGCACAAGCTCTAACCTTTCATTCTTCTTTTCTTTTCCGACTCTGAGAAATCTGACTCTCTTTTGTTTTCCATAAACACAATGCTCACATAATTCCAAATCAATTTGTTTAAGATCTAGAAACAAATTTATTTTTTGAAGTATCTGCATATCCTTCTCACTCATGTGTCCTAGCCTATGATGCCACAATGTTGTATCCACTCGTGTAGAAGCTAAAGAGATAGAAGAGTCAGTATTACCAGTACATAAATACAATGTACCTACCTTCTCTCCTTTTTCTATCACCAATGATCCTTTGATGACCGTCCATGTTTTATCTGTAAATATGGATACACAACCTTCACTTGCCAACTTCCCTGTTGAAATTAGATTTTTCCTTAATCTGGAACATGTCTTACCTCTTTCAAAAATCATTGGTTTCCATTGCGTTGCTTTATTTTTACCTTTCCCATTCCAACAATTTTTCATGGTGCATCATCACCCAAATGAGCATGTCCAAAATCACCTTGAACATAATCTAGAAAATGTTTCCTATGGGGTGTGGCATGAAACGAAGCCCCCGAATCTACTACCTGAGACTCGGAAATATTATCTACAGAAAGAATCAAAGCATCTTGTAACACATCACCTATTAAATTTTATTCCTGATTTCTCCCTTGTTGTCCATCTCTTTGTTTCTTTGGAGCTCTGCAATCTTTCTTCAGATGTCCTTTCTTCCCACAATTCCAGCACTCTATCTTTCCAAGTCTGGATTTTGATCTGCCCTTCCTACAATTCCCGCGGTTCCCTAAGCCCTTTCCTCTATCCTTTTGTCTTCCCCTGTTCTCCATGTTCAACGCATTACCTGATGTCTCACCTGTGCTTTTCCATCACATTTCCTCACTAAGGATAACACCAACAACATCATCAAATTTTAAAGTATTTGAACCAGAGACAGAGTTACTTATAGCCATGGCCAAGCCATTCCAACTTTATGGCAATGAGCACAAGATTAGAAGATCCCTAACCTCATCATCAAAGTCCAATTTTACAGAACTTAGTTGATTAGTAACCGTATTAAATTCATTTAAATGATCTGCAACAGACCCATCTTCTAACATCTTCATATTAAATAATCTCTTCATTAGAAATACCTTATTAGACCCCAAGGGTTTTTCATATAGTTTAGCCAATGCGTCCATCAGATCCTTCGTTGTCTTTTCTTTCGAAATATTGAAAGCCACTGATGCTGCCAAGCTCAGTCGTATCATTCCTAGAGCCTTTCTGTCAATAATCTCCCTTTCTTCGTCCGTCATGGCCATCAGTTTCTTTGCTATTCTGCCCAATGGTAGGAATAGATCCTTCTGATATAAATAATCTTCCATCTACATCTTCTATAACTGGTAGTTTTGGCCATTAAATTTCTCGACCCTAAACTTTCCATCTTTCGACATTGCTCCCACTCGAACTAGGAACCCTCTTTTCCTGTGAGTTACCTTTCACTCTGATACCAGTTGTTAGAAAAACAGGACCGCAAAGCAATAAAATAAAAAAAATGCAGAAACAAAACACAGAAGATACACAATACAAGAGAGACACAGATTTACGTGGTTCACCCAGTGTGGGCTACGTCCACCGGAGAAATTGCCAGGTCCTTCTTTATTATTATCCAACAAATGAAGGGATCCAACCTACAATAAAACATGTTGTAACTTTGTCTTCTTTCTCTCACAGTATCCTCTCTCAGAATACAATACTCACCATAATGCATAGATGCAATACATTTCCCTCATAACAGAGGGTTGCCTTCTAGGGAAAAAAACCCTAACATAATTTCTACTGTTAGATCTATGACGTTATAATGAACGGTCCAGATTTACAATGAAATTACAATATACATTTACAAGGCAATTTTTCCTTCGGGGGCTTCACCCCAGAACCCCGTGGAGGGGGTACCCCTCCTCTGCACTCCCTCGCATGGAAGAGTTTACATACTTCTGGGGTGTAAAGTCTTCATGGGGTATAAACAAAGCTGAAAGGAAGGATGTCTGAATCAGGAACATAATCAGGCTCCACAACCAACACCTCCCAGATCCAATGGCTCAGATCTGCTCCAGACTCCAGAGCTTTGGCGTTCTCGTTGCCTCCTTATTTGTAAATTCCCGAAGTGTTTCTGTCATGGGTTTCAGTTCTTTGGCTACCTGTCCATGTAGTGTTGACACATGGAACTTAGTCCGGGCACCTTTGGGCATATCATACACTTGTTTCCAAGTGACGCGTGTCACCCTCATTTTGTGACACATCAGCATAGTGACGTCAGGTCACCATGTCAGCTTCGGGAAGCCGTTCTCTGGGAAATATTCTTATTCAACATCAAATATCCATAGCACCAAAATTGATGCCTCCCCCAAGAATAGTTAAAGAGTTTCTAAAGTTGGTGAGAGGCTAAAATTTAGTGGGGGCGCTAAATTAGGAAAGGCTCCCAAATCACATATCGCGACTAGATCAATGGCCACGCTTCATTGTGGGGACACTACTTTCTCGAGCATTAAAATCCTTGAGCGGTCTGGTAATCGAAACTGTGGTATAGAGAAAGTGCTACGTGGTGGAAAGTGGTGAATTACGGGTGCAAAAGCAGTGTGGATCCAAACCTCCCTTGATGGTCCTGCATTTACGTGCTTATAAAACAACAAATCTGAGAGTAGCACATGGCCGCCCCCTAGGCATTAATCCTTGTTGCGATCCCGAGAAAAAAAAAGGTTAATGAAAAAGGAGTGGTGATTGAAACCTTGACTCACTCCATAAATACAAGGCATGGAGGGTCTGGCCGTGGAGACAAAACTGTCAGCCTGAGGTACCCCTATGGATGGTTTTCCTACAGGCCCATGCTGATATGAGCTCGTGTCTGACAGAAGGATTCATATATGTAAAGCCTTGAATGGAATGGCCAGATCACACTCCTAGTAGTTGTGGACTGATCTGAGTATAAATAGATCAGTTCAATATTTTGTTATGGTCATCAACTGGTTGAGCAGAGCTCCCTATTTTGTAATATTTTGATAACAGATTTGTTCTCTAGTTTTGTATGAGACTTGAGACTTTCTCATTAATAGAATTCAATTTCTTTAATCATCTTGTTTAATCTGTGCTGAAACACTCGTGCATGGAGGATCTAGACGAGGATTGTAGTCGTATTGTAATGTAGGTTTGATTATAGTATTGTTGTGACCAGTTTCAGTCAGTTTCTTTGTTGTCTTGTTTCTTCTTATGTTGAAATGCTCGTGTATGGAGGATCCAGACGAGTTGTTCTAGTCGCATAATAATGGAGGTTTGATTATTATGTTACTATGATATATTTCAACGTCTGAAACTTAAGTCCAAGACTGCTCTTGTGCCTGAGTTTTTCTTCATTAATCTCCTTGAAAGCTAGATTCCCATGGCAGACTTGTTCACCTTTCTCACTAAGTCTTCCCTCTACTCACCTTTAACCTTAAACCACTGACTGAAGTTAATGAGGACCTCATTTCCCTATGCATTGCTTGTCCATTTTCTATGTTAAAACATTCTTGTACTGATTTTTTTCCATTTGAACTCCATTCATAAACCTACCTCCACAAACATTTTGATGGGTATTGGGCTTATCCTCTTGTAGTCTAAGGGTGACTCTCAGTGCTAACAGGGCCCACATGACTTTTGGTGTTTCACCTTCTAGGGTTATGTTTTTGGATATCTAGGGTTTTGGCATTCATGAGTAATATCAAAAAAGCCTCTAGAGCCTCATTGTAATCCATTCTTCTCAGAGATAACTACCACCATTCGAGCAAGTGTTTCAGTTCTGCAATTTTACAGTTTCAGCCTATTTCATTATTTAATAGAAGATATTGTTCACTGGATATTTGTGTTATTATTCATATCTCTGTGTTTATTGTATTCAGTCTATTAATTAGTTCGTTACGCTCCTAAATATGGATCAATGGTATCATAGTGGTATGCTCTTCATTTATTTTTCTCTGTGCATGTCCCCGACAAGATCTGGGTACAAGAAGTTAGGACTCAAACCAATTGATCCATTACAATATCGGTCATGTAGAGGCTGACAACAACCAATGGGGGATGAAAAGAAAGATGATAGAGAAGGAGATCCTATTAAAAATTTTCTCGAGGAATCCCTCATGTGAAAAAGGAACGAAATGATGGACAACTTCATGTAGATCCTTTGACGAATTTCCACAGGAGAATCATCTTCATCAAGCGGCCATGCAACCCCCTTCGAGGTATGGGTAAATTTTGATATTCCATTATTTGAAGGACTGATAGATGCAGATGATGTAGATAAATGGTTGAATCTTCTTGAAGGATATTTTTCGGTCCACAATTTTTCCAATAGGGAAAATATCACTTTTTCACTCCTCAAGGTTGTTCCCCATGTTAAATATTGGTGGGATAGTTACTCTGAGCAAAGGGTCATGGAGGAATCTACAATTTTTTTGGTGGGCCCTACATGGGATTCCTTATGGGACGCCATTAAAGAACAGTACTACCCTATTGGAAGATATTAGGACCAGTACACCAGATGGACCACCCTACGTCAAGAAAGGGACCAGACAGTACCAGATTTCACCAATATTTTCCATACCCTACGCACCAAATTGGGTATCAAAGACTATGAGCATCATATGGTGCTCTAATACCATAGTTTTTTGCATAGATACATTCAAACAGAAATGGAGTTCCTAGAAATTTCCTCATTGGGCATGACTTATAGATACGCCGTCAAGATCGAGCAGAAATTTAAGTAGAAAAAGTGAAAGTTTGGATTTGAAAACCCCTCACAGCCAAAGTAGGGAAAAGGAAGCCCAAAAACACATAGCAAGGGACCAAGTCAAGATGGTCGACCTCAGGACAACCAGTCCAAGCCGCAACACAACAAGGAAAATGAGAAGATGAAGAAGGACATGGGAAAATGGTGTGAGTACCATAAAAGTCCTTGGAACAACACCGAAGAATTCCACTCCAAGAAGTCCCTCGTGGTCAAGATGAAGGATTCTGAGTCAGAGGTCGATTTTGATTCTGAGTCAAATCCTGAAGGAGGGAAGCAGACTATCGATGTTGAACCTAATGCCATTGTCACTACCACCAAAGTTCAACCAAGTGAACCAAAATAACTAGAGGAAGGGCAAAGCCTCTTTCACTCATAGATGTGGGTCAAGAGGGGCTCCGGTTTTCGATAGTGGTAGTTAGAAGAACCTGATTTCAGTAGAGATCGTCAAGCGGTTGGACCTGCCAACAAAAGTACACCAGCAATCCTACACCATTGGCTGGCTTCGCCAAAGAAGAGATCTTTGTGTCAGCCAACAGGGTCGTCTACCCTACAACATCAAGCCTTTCGAAGATGAGGTACCGTATGATATTTCTCCCCTTGAAGTTTGTGATGTTATTTTAGGAAAACCATATTTGTGGAAGCATTATGATGTGTATGAGTCTAGACCCTGCAGTGTTATTATTAATTTGGGTAGACAATTGTACAGGATCCCATAGGTAGTGCCACCTACTGCTATTTCTTTAATATATGATAAGTAATTCAGTAAGGTCATTTCATAGACCGAGAAGTTCCTCTGCTTTGTGATCCATGCTCACAGTAAGAAGAAGGTTGTTGCCACATATGTGGCCTCTACACAACCAAGTCAAGCATCCATGGGTATCAACACACTGCCAGAGACATCTTCTCATCACCTATAGGGGTATCAACACACTGCCAAGTCAAGTATCCAATTGATCTAACCCCTGGTGCACCTCTACCTAATGAACCAGTATATCGGTGCTTGCTAATGGAGAATGATGAAATCAGGCGTCAGATCCGAGAGCTTCTTTAAAATTGGCACATCATACCCATCTCCTCCCCTTGCGAAAGCCCAATTGTACTGGTGCATAAGAAGGATGAGACTTGGAAACTCTACATTGATTACAGAGCCTTAAACAAAATCACAGTCAGGAATCATTACCCCATTCCTAGGATTGATGACCTTCTTGACCAACTCATTAGGGAAAAGTTATTCAACAAGACTGACCTGAAGTCTGGCTACCACCAGGTTCCCATCAAACCAACTGATGTATGGAAGACAACCTTCAAGTCTAAAGAAGGTCTCTATGAATGGATATTCATGCCCTTTGTCTTAACAAATGCACTAGCCACCTTCATGAGGTTGATGGATGATGTATTGAGACCCTTCACCAGCTCATTTATGGTAGTATATTTGGATGACATCCTCATATTCAACAGAATGTGGGAGGAGCACATGCGGCATATTCATCAGGTTTTGAGCACTCTGCGACAGCACAAGATTTATGCCAACTTGGAAAAATTATCTTTTGGAATAAACAGGGTCCAATAATTGGAATACATTGTTTATGAGCATGGGGTACATGTTGATCTAGCTAATATCCAATTCATTTGTGATCGGCCAGCCTCAACCACACTAACCGAGCTTCAGAGCTTTTTGGGACTAGACAACTTCTACCGATGGTTTGTGTTTGGATTCTCCCATATTGCATGGGCCCTTAGCTAGGTGACCAAGGGCGGTGGTAGGGCAAAGATAATGTGGGGAAAGGATCAACAACAAGCATTCAATGATCTGAATCATCGCTTGTTCTTAGTTCCAGCACTCTCATTCCCCGATCTGCAACAACCATTCGAGATTGAGATTGATGCATCTGACTATGTTGTGGGCACAGTTCTCACTCAACATAGGCATCCGGTGGCATACCATTGTGAGAAACTCTCCGATACTATCCGAAAATACCCCACCTATGACAAGGAAATGTATTCCATTGTACAAGCTTGTCGTCAATGGAAACATTACATTCTATGGAAAGAGAAAATCAAACACACTAATCACAAGCCTCTGTAGTTCATACAGACACAAGGAAAATTGAAGAACGACCACCATCAGAAGTGGTCCACCTAACTACAACAGTTCCATCTCAACATAAAGTATAAGACATGTATCTCCAATCGTGTCGCTGACTGCCTCAATTGGCCTCTTTTGGCTGCACTCACCACTGTGCTCCATTCCTATGGACATCAAGCATATGAGTGGCTCCAACTTTATCAGGAAGATCCAGACTTCGTCGCCACCTATCAACTCTTGGGTATAGGTGCAACTGTCACTAAATTTCACATTCAGGACGAACTCTTATGCCACCTGGGCTATATTTTTGTTCCTACAAGGGAGCGTGCAAAGTTGATTTGGGAAGTCCATTATAGTTGGGTGGTAGGACATTTTGGCATGGAGAAAACTGTGGTCATTCTTCAAAAAAAAAATTATTGGCCAAAAATTTGACAAGACGTCAGCAAGTATATCAGATATTTCATTGCCTGTGCCATTGCCAATCCAACCATCAAGAAGCAAGGCTTATACACCCCTCTTCATATTCCCAAGAATCCTTGGAAATCCATCTCAATGGACTACATGTCTATCTTTCCATCTACCAAGAAAGGAAATGATTGTTTGTTTGTGGTCATTGATCAATATTTGAAGATGGTCATCCTCATAGCCTGTAAGAAGAATGTCACAACGGTAGATACTGCTAAGCACTTCTTCCAATGAGTGTGGGTCCACTTTGGGATACCACGGACCATCATCTCCGACCAAGACAACAGGTTCCTCAACACCTTTTGGTCGAGTCTCTAGTCTCTGTTGGACACCAAGCTCACAAAATCCACTACTTTCCACCCCCAAACCAATGGACAAATAGAGTTCGTCAAACGAATGATTGTGCACATCCTACTCATGTACAATTCTAATCATCGACGTACATGGGATGAGAGTCTCCCATATGTCCAACATAGTTACAACAGGGCTCTCCATAGTTCCACCGGCCATAGCCCATTTTAGGTGGGTCTAGGATTCCAACCCTTGGGACCCATTTTTGTTGCACTCCCTCTTTCCATCACACAGACAGACTCTTCCCCTAATCATTCTATGATCGACAAAGCCATCATATTCATTGAGATGATTCAACACATCCGCAAACAGGTCCAGGAGATTTTGCAGAAATATAATGCTAAGTACAAGCAGCGCCATGATCAACACAGGTTACCACACCAATTTGAATTTGGAGACAAAGTCTGGTTACATTTGCAGAAGGAGTGTCTCACCAGACCCCATTAGAATCTTTTCCCACTTCATTATGGGCACTACACTGTCACCAAGGCTATGGGTAGAAATGCTTTTGAGCTCAACACTCCACCCTTCCTTGGTCTGTATCCAGTATTCAATGTGGACCTCCTTCGGCCATATTTCCCCCCATTACTGAACACCTCCGAGATCAAAGAACAGCTGAAACCCACATAGATCAACCCTAACTACATGGAATAAGAATCCACTGATTAGATAATGGGCACACGGGTCAAGGGCATTCGCCAACAATGGATCCATCTTTATCGAGTTGTCAAAGCAGGGAAACTCCTACACCAAGGCTAGTGTCTCACCTGGGGTCAAATCCAACACAATTTTCCTCACATGATGGGGGAACTCAACACAATGGAGACCATTGCTTCCTAATGGGGGAGGATTGATCTAGGTGGATATTGGTGGCCACCCACCTATTCCAACTGGCTCCTCGTGTCTGTTTTATGTTCAACATGTTCTTCTATAGTACTTTGTAATTGTGAGTTCTACAATTATGGGGATGTATGAATCCCCACACATCCTCCAGGTTGATACGATTGGCCTCTCTCCTAATCCAATTGGATTATTTTGTATTTTTTCATGTCAACACATCTTGTTGTACTTCTAGGGTCATTTTGGGGCCCTAAACATTGTTTTTTTGGATCGCCACAGTCAAAATTTACACTAAGTCAAATTTTTATTGCAAAATGTGTAGTTCTCTAAAATACCTTTCCAACGGGCTATCACGCGCCTAAAACAGAGGTCGTAGGAAAAAGTTACGACCCTTGGAAGTTGAGGTACCAAATTACACCAACTTACCCTTAGGGCCCACATGACTTTTTGCGTTTCACCTTCTAGGGTTAGGTTTTTGGATGTCTAGGGTTTTGGAATTCACGAGTAATATAAAAAAAGCCTCTAGAGCCTCATTGTAATCAATTATTCTCATACGGATGCACGTAGTAGCCACATCTCTTCTCAGAGATAGCTACCACCATTCGAGCAAGTGTTTCAGTTCTACAAATTTACAATTTTAGCCTATTTCATTATTTAATAGAAGACATTGTTCACTGGATATTTGTGTTATTCTTCATATCTTTGTGTTTAATGTATATAGTATATTAATCATTTCGTTCTGCTCCTAAATATGGATCACCCAGAACCGCTCATTGAATAGTTCCCATGACACGTCTTCGACGACCATGTTCAGTTGTGGCAAGAGGGCCTTCCACCATAATAAAGTGCTCTCCTTTAGCTGGAATACTGTCATGCGGACCTTCATGTTGGAGGTATAGTTGTGAAGTGAAAATCACATCGCCATATTCTCCAACCATGCCTCGGTGGTTGCGTCATCCATGGCACCGAAGAACTTGGGAAACTTGACCTTCTTGAGTTCTCAGTGAATGCTACTAGTATCGACTGGGGCACATGGTGGACCCTCAAGGGGTACCAGATCCTTGGCCTCATATCTATCCAAATGGATAATCAAGGCCTCTGACATCCTTTGAAAGGACCTCATCAGCCCAACCACATCCCCCACAACTATTTGTTCCTATCTGACAACTTGCTCTTCTCCTTGGGGGTTAGACCCTTCGGACATGGATGCTACAAGAGGCATCATGCCTCCTCCCATAGCACCACGTCATTTGGCTCCGTGACGTCCTCTAACCATGATTACCTGCACGATTACAATTCAATTTTATTAGTGGCAAATTATAATCAAGTGTTTATTCAACGAAAGGCATAATGATCCCAAGTCATGGGTTTGAACCCGCTCTGATACCATATGTAACATGCCCACCGTTACGACCAAAAAGTGATGTACACCAAGTAATTTTTTCTCTTTTATTGTTGTGTTAGGAAATTAACATCACACAAAATGGAAACATCATAAACACATCATTCACATATACTAATGAAACAATATTAATGCATTAATAATCTGTACGACACAATACCGACACATCATCATCATGAACCATGACACACATATCGAAGTATTAACACGTTAATCATCAACAACCCAACATCATTGCATTCTAAAATTAATAAGGACACATAATAGTAAGAATATTAAACATACAACACATCTCATAAGGACCATCATCGGATATCACTAAGAAAACATAAGATACCATAATGAATCATAAGGATCATAAAGATAATCATGAGAAACACATAATATACTACTCGCCCAACCTACCATGCAAGGTTAGAACCTCCAGGACACATAAGTAATGCTCAAGCCCAGGTTCCAATTGATTTTAACCATTTAACATCTCAAGGCTGGAAACTATTCTGAGGAACAAGGAGGTGTCTACATCCCCCCCGACACAATCAAGTCCAAGCTGACTAAGCTAAATAACATCATGAACGATCATCAAGGCGCAATAGAATTATAATAAACCAACACATGTAACACAAAAATTCCATGGTGCAAGAGAACTTAATTACAAAATCAATCAAGCAACGACATATGCCAAGGCGCAAAGTAATCAACTTATTTTTATTTTTAAGTCACATCAAATATCTACTTAACTTCCAACGGAGCGATTAAATCAATCATCGAATTTACAACAATCAACATCATTTTCAAGATAAGCACAAGATAAACCATGTCTAAACCATCACACATGACATAAAATTCATAAGCACGAGAAGTCTAATGTCTACATCATTCATTCGTTAATAATTTAATGGTGCA
The DNA here is from genome assembly GCA_009831015.1 of Picea engelmannii. Classification (NCBI taxonomy): domain Eukaryota; kingdom Viridiplantae; phylum Streptophyta; class Pinopsida; order Pinales; family Pinaceae; genus Picea; species Picea engelmannii. The sequence continues at coordinate 572,713 of ML786534.1, read as the reverse complement.
ATAAAGGTTGTTAATCCATTATTTATTGATAAATCTATTAATGCACGTGAATATTGAAATCCATCATTCATTAAGAAATTTATTAATACAAGTAAGGAGTGTTAATCCAACTTTCATTAGTACATCAATGACGCAAGCAAGGGTTTCTAAAACATAAGAGAAGGCGCAAGGTAAACGACTGTATTTTCGTTGCATAAGGAAATCTGATCCTATACATAAAATCACACATCGCCTAGAGTTGACGCACAAGAGTATCATCATTTAATTCATTGCACAAAGTATCTAAGGTCTAACAATCATTCACCACATCACAATCATTCTACCTCTCTACACTTGCTTTCTCCCGGAGTGTTTACACTTGAAGTCGACGATCTATTGATGTGTGTTCGTTCTCCTAGATTGATGATACAAAAGGACCCCATTACTCTGTGGATTTCAAAAGGAACTCACGACTATCCACCTAGCAACGTTTCTAGGTCTAATGGTCATGACCTGACCAATACCGATGTGTTCATTGATCGACAGTTCATAGTGATTG
>ML786534.1:546565-572133 GCA_009831015.1 Picea engelmannii | reverse complement strand
AACCTCCGCAATTTGAAAATTACTCGCCCAACTCGGTCTAATCCTGGTCATTAATCTTCCAACCTAACGAGATCAACAACATTGGTGAATTGTGGGTTGTGAACTAGCGCATATGCTAATTTCACCTTCGCGCTCCACAATGATTCCCCACCATCGATCTACGTTCATAGATTGACGATTCACAGTGATTGCGGTGTCGAATCTCCGCAATCTGGGAAGTACTCACCTGACTCTGATATAATCATGGTCATTGATATTCCAACCTGACGAGATCAACGACATTGGTGAATTGTGGGCCGCGAACTAGCGTGTACACTAATTTCACCTTCGCGCTCTGCAATGATTCCCAACCATCAATTTAATCGAGCGGCTGGTGTTTACTTCATTAACTCCAGTGGTATTTCAGTCGATATGACGAATAGGATGGCTTCTCCTCCCGATATATGGCTCACAGTCATCTATGTTATCAAGTTCTTAAGTCATCTACGGCTCTTGTTACTCTGGTAGTTCAGGTAACTTTATCTATCAGGAAATTTGACATCTTAGAGCTTCAATCTCCTGAAGTTCTAAAACCTTCATGAGATAACTCCTTTTAGCATAGGGTTCCTAGACCCAAGTCACATGGACCTTCAGACGACTCTTGGGCTATGAACTCTACTCTTAGTTGGTTTTTTGGTTAAGGAATTGGGTGCGAGTTCAAAGTCTCTTAGACTACTGGTCTGAAGGAAACACCTCCCTAACACGTAGAACTTTAAGCTCTGAATAGGGAAAAGTAAACTCGTGAGGTTACCGAAATGGCAACGGTGCCAAGAGGCTTGCTCGGAATCTAGAACTGTGATGTAATTCCCTGGGGAATGCCTTCGAGGGATTAAACCAGAGCATATGGAAAATCAAGCAGAAGTATACGTTCTCAAGGGAACAAACACATACTCATAACTTAATCATTTCAAGATTGAAACCATTCATAGACATATAAATACACACATGCATCTATTATTTCCAATTCAAAGCACAAGGTATGAAAAAAATTATCAGAACCATAAGGCATGATGAAACTGCTGAAAGGGGTGCTCGTTTCCACACAACCATAGGCTCAGTCACTCCTAATGGATTTACCACTAGCCACCCCCAATATTAGATCACGATGCTTTGAGATTCAATCTATTTCTGCCATCTCAATGAAAGTTAGGGATGAAGGTTACTCTCCTTCTCCCAGTACAGAAATAGATAGGGATGAAGGTTACTCTCCTTCTCTCGACTCAGTCTCTATTTTCTGCAATCATAACTCACTTTCCTCCTATCATCCTTCCTTGGACCTAAGAGCTTAGGCTCTTGTCTCTGCACTCTTCGTTGGTCTTCCTCTGCCCACCACGCTTCCTTTCTTTCCTTACTCTGCAAGATTGCTTGTGTCTCGAATTCCTAGTCCGTCTTCAGGTATGGAAGCATTACAGATGAGCAGTCTACCCCATCCCCTCATTAACTCTTGGGGAGGTCTTCCCACCCACTAGCCTGAATGTAATTCATTCTTGGGTCAGAGGCTATTTCTAATCCTAAGAAATTAAATCTAGCAAAGTACTGGTTCTATGGAGGTTAACACAACCATTCCTGGTCCCCTCCACCACCTTTTCATATCATCATGATCTCTTCTTATCACATCTCCTTTCCAGCAGTCATGCAACACGTATCCATTTTCTATTAAAATAACAAAATTTACATTCATCGACCTTTTATGCAAAGGTCCATTAAATCAAACATTCACACCTTTGATTTTTCCATATTCCCTTGGCCAATATAGTTATAATTATAAATTGGGGGAAACAGTGTGTTACAATTCTCTCCCCCTTAAAGGAACAACATCCTCGATGTTCTATCTGTCAACATGATATGTATATACATGAGTAAACAAAATCAGATATGCATGTCTCATGTCATCCTCCATTTCCCACATAGCCTCATCTGGGCCAAAGTGTTTCCATTGCACCTTGACATGTGCAATGGTTCAGTTCCTGAGTGAGGTTTCCCTTCCTGTCTAGTATGCATTGAGGTTCTGGTAGGAATTCTCCCTCTGACTCCACTTGGATCACAGACCAGTCAATTATATGATTAGAATCATGTACATATTTCTTCAATAATGAAACATGGAAAACATTATGTGCCTTTACTATGGGAGGAAGTGTTATCCTATAGGCTACAAGTACCACTCTATCTAAGGCTTCAAAGGGTCCACAATACCAAGGTTCCATCATGGCACAAGCTCCCATTCTCAGGGAACTGTTCATGGGCCTAACTTTGAGATAGACATGGTCTCTTGTCTTGAACTCTCTGGGAGTTCTCTTTCTATCGGCATAACTTTTCTGTCTATCCTGAGAAATCTTCATATTTTTATTTATCCGAATCACTTATTGTTCCATTTATTTCAACATGTCGGATCCAATGGTAATTATGTCCACTGGATTACTCTAGCTGATTGGAATCTTTCACTGTCTACCATAAAGGGATTCAAAAGGGCTCATCTTCAAGGATTCTTGATAACCGTTGTTGTAGGAAAACTCTACCAATGGTAGGTAGTCTTCCCACTTCTTAGGTTGATGAATTACATGCATCCTTAGCATGCATTCTAATATTTGGTTTACTCTTTCTATTTGTCCATCAGTTTGAGGGTGATAGGCTGTACCGAACAACAATTTAGTCTCAAAACCAGCCATTAAGGATTTCCAAAAGCTTGAATTAAATTTGGTGTCTCTGTCAGATATAATTTCCCCAGGCATGCCATGCAATCTGAATATCTCCTTCATGAAGATGTTGGCAATATCTATTGCCTTGCAAGTTGATTCGACAATAACGAAGTGAGAAAACTTACTCAATTTGTCCACCATGACCATGACGACATCATTTTTCTTGGTTGGTTTTGGTAATCTGGTGATGAAATCCATGGAGATGGTTTCCCATTTCCATTCTGGGATGGGTAGGGATTGTAAAAACCTTTTTGGGTGCTAGTGTTCTACCTTAACTTGTTGGCATTATAGGCACTTGGTTAGATAGTCAGCTATGTCTTTCTTCAATCTAGGCCAATAGAATTTTTTTCTAGTGGCCGTGATGATTTTCTGATATCCTGGGTGACCAACATATGGTCTCTTATGTAGTTCATCCATTATGAACCTCTTCAATTCGTCAAAGTTTGGAATATACAATTTGTTTTTGTAGGTTAGTAGGCCTTCATCGAGCATCTGGTAACCTTCATACTTTATCCCTGTAGGCTCTTGCCTTATGTATGAGGTCACGGTCTTGAAGAATGCATCTATTTCTTGTGCATTCTTGACTCTTTCATTGACGTTAGTTTCATAGGTGCTTACTGTTTCCAGGTGAATCGTCTTATACTTCTGCTAAGGGCATCGAACACCGTATTTTCCTTTCCTTTTATGTGTTTTATTTCAAAATAAAACTCACCAAGGAGAGCCATCCACCTAGTTTTCCTGGCATTGAATTTTGGTTGATCAAATAGGTGCCTCAACCCACAATGGTCTGTCATAAGCACAAACCTCTTATCCAGGAAGTAATGCCTCCACTTTTTTAGAGCATGCACTATGGCAACCAACTCTAGGTCATGGGTCACATAATTGATTTCATGCTCATTCAGTTTCCTGGACACGTAGAAAATTACACATCCCTCTTGCATAAGGACTCCTCTAAGTCCTTCCTTGCAAGCATCTGTACACATGAGGAAATCATTATCAGGGTCTGCAATATTTAGCATGGGTGCATGGGTCAGGAGGTATTTCAGTTCTTGGAATATTTCTTCACATTTTGATGTCCAAGTGAATTTAACCCCATTTTTTTGAAGGGCAGTGATTGGACATCCAATCTTGGAAAACCCTTTTATGAACCTTCTATAATATCCTGCCAAGCCTATGAAGGATATGATATCAGTTGCATCCTTTGGGGTAGGACATTCCATAATCGATTTGATCTTTTCAGGGTCTACTGCCACCCCTTCTTTAGAAATGACATGGCCTAAGTAATGGACTTACTTCTCGAAAAAGTCGCACTTGCTAAACTTGGCGTAGAGCTGATGCTCTCTAAGTGCTTGAAGTACGAGTCTAAGATGTTCTTTGTGCTCCTCTCTGTTCTTGGAGTATATTAGGATATCATCAGTGAAAAAAAATACAAATTTGTCAAGAAATTTGTTGAGTACATTATTCATCAAGCACATAAAAGTGGCAGGGGCATTGGTTAACCCAAATGGAACCACCACAAATTCATAGTGACGATACCTCGTCCTGAAGGCTATTTTGTGGATGTATTGATCCTTAATTTAGAATTGATGGTATCCAGACCTTAAGTTGATCTTCGAGAAAATGGAATCACCTCTCAATTGGTCGAACAAGTCATCAATTCTTGGTAAGAGGTGCTTGTTCCTTATGGTTGTCTTATTGAGTTGTCTATAATCTATGCACAATCGGAGTGTGCCACATTTATTTTTCACAAACAAGATGGGTGCTCCCCATGGAGATACACTGGGTCAGATGTAGCCTTTGTCAATCATCTCCTTTAGCTATAGCTTGAGCTCAACTAGTTCTAGCGTACTCATCCTATAGGATAGGGATGATTTTAAGGATGGAAATTTATTTTAAAATGTAGAAACCTTTGCGAATATTACTAATCCTTCATATACCAACTATAAATGTTTGGCAATATTTTTGTCAAAATATTCAAATTTCTAAGGATTTTATACAGTTTGTATAAAATTTTGGTGATTTTTGAGGTAAAATAATTTTATCCTATAGAGAATCTTTTTTTGAGAAAAACCATGGAAAATTAGCCCATGAAAGAAATTTAGCCCCTAAAATCATCCATGCTATAGGGCATTCTAGATGCTGGCATTGTTCCTGGTGAAAGTTATATCAATAATTCAATGTCTCTTCTCGGAGGTAGACCTAGTACCTCTTCTGGAAACATGTCTTTATATTCTCTTAATATGGGGTGGTCTTCTAGGTTTGGTTTGTCATCCTCAACAGATTCCAACACTTGTATTGCATATAAAGGACACCCCTTTCTGCAATACTTTTTCATTTGAAGGGATGATATTTGTCTCACTTAGACATGCTTCTGAATCCCTTGGAGGGTTATCTTTCTCCCTTCTTAATTTACACATTCTAAAGTTTTATGGTAACAGTCCAACTTAGTTTTATAAGTAGCCAACCAATCCATACCAATCAACAAGTCATAAGATCATAGAGGAAGTATGTTAAGGGTCGCTCGGGTGGGAAATCCATCCATGATGAATTGACAAGCTGGTATGACCTTTTCTACTTTTCTTTTGATCCCGGTGGCTAGTTGTACCAACCACGGCTTAACATGTCTTACTAGTTGCAGTTTACACTTATTAATAGTCTGAGGGGCCGCATAACTCAAATTAGAACCAGGGTCAATTAAAATAGAAAATAGATGGTTGGTGATCATACCTTCCATCTCTACTACTGAAGCTTGGTGGTCAGATTGATTATTGTACAGGGCTGCATAAATTCGTGGCATTCTCCTAGCCACATCATTAACAGTGGTAGCTTCTTGGATATTGTAGACTCTCTTACTGTTTTGTTGTTTGTGTGGACAATCCCTCAACTGATGTTCTTCTCCACAACCCCAACATTTTAAGGGTTCTTTCTTTGAGTTATCATTCTTTCCTAGGGATGCCTCAAAAGGTTTATTTCCACTCTAAGAGGGGAAATTTTGTTGATACACACTTCTAGTAGGAAGGTTCATCCTAGAACCCTTCCCATAGTTGTTAAATCTTGAGGATTTAAACCCCTTCTTCTTGAATCCCGAACTACTCTTCTTCCTCCAGTCCTCGTGAGGTCTTGTCTTATTCTCGAACTATTCATAGCAATACCTTGCCTTTCGAATGGTATCTTTTAAGGTCTTTGGTTCGTCAATCTTAATCCTGTCCCAGTAGCTCTGAGGTAATCCACTAATAAATCATTGCACTTTTACCTTTTCATCCTTTATGTAGGGTACATACCTAAGTAGCTCAAGGAATTTATTGACATATTCATCTATGGTGAGATTTCCCAGCCTGAGTTCATAAAACTCCTTAGTCTTCCCATCCATGTATTTCATTGATAGATACTTCTTCCTGAAGTATTTCTCGAACTGTTTCCATGACAAGTCCTTCTTATGGACTCCTTTCACATTCCTAAGGTCTTCCCACTAGATGGAAGCCTTTCCATTCAGGTTGAAGATGGTTATTTGAGCCTTCAATTTTTCAGAGTAGTCATGGACTCTGAAGTACTTCTTTAAACCAAGCAGCCAAGCCTCGGCCTCTTCTCCTTTCTTAATCTCTCTATCGAAAGAGGGTGGTTTGGATTTCTTGAATTCTTCAGGATCACGACTTTTGGAATTCTTTCGCTTCTTTCCTTTGATAATGTGGGTTCATTTTGCTACTAGAATATCCATCGAAGTTGTCAGCTTCCTTTCCATAGGACTCTTCTAATGAGTGTCCCCTACCTCCGAGTTAGGATTTCTTTGAGGTAATCCTCCTAGTGTGGTCACTTATGGGGCCATGTTTTTGGATCTCAGGTGGACTTTGAATTTTCTTGACATGTTGTCGGTCCACATGGTTGGTTGCGGGTTCGTGTTGTAGCTACCTCTGTATGTCGGATAAGCTGTGCAACAAGACTGCATTAGTTTTTGTTTGTTTTTCTTGCTCCTTTATCAATTTATCATTATCGGCTTTGCAACTCTGTAATTCCGCCCTGAGGCTCCTTACAGTTTCAGCCAGATCTGAGGGGGTTTCCATCGCCCTCCTTTCGTCACATTCTTAGTCTCTATTATGGGAGCCATCCCCCACTTCATAGAACACCACCATCCTTACTTCATAGAACACCACCATCCTTTAGACTTGAAGTTTTTCCCAAGCTTTACTGACTGCTCGAGTGCTAATAAAACACTTATTGTTAGCCAACATTCTATTAGTTTATGAAAAATACACAATTCAAATTTCTTAAATGCACACACACAGCAGAAAGTCTCATTCTTTTCCTCAATAAAATTTTAACCAGACTCTTTAAGAAAGAGGTAATATAGGGTGTCACTCTTAAAAGTACTCTAAATATGGTTTTTAAGTGACTTGTCCATGAGCCCAATCAGTCCAAGTGTTGTAACCTTGCTCTGATACCAATTTGAAACACACCCATGGTGGGGTGTAAAAATTTTGTTCTCCTTAATTAATCAAATTCTCTATCCATAGTCTCTAATTTGGAAATTGAGGCCTATCCCCTCCTTAAAGGAACATAACATATGACCACGGGTTATGACTGAACGCCAAGGCAAAAGGCGCTTATTCTGGCACTTCGAAACTACGGGCTTCGAGAGATTTTGATTCATCACACACCAATTCCTTTGAACTTTGAAGTGGAGAAGATTTGAACTGATGTGAAGGGATCAATGGTCCCTACTCTCCCTCAAGATCAATGATCCACACTAACATCGGGCCTCCAAGATTCGGCAGAATTCAAAGCACCTCTTCGCAAAACCTCCAGAGTACTAATCCTCCGAAGTGCACCATCTGGTGTCGCATGTTCGTTGTAAATCAATGTCTTAGTTTCATTTCAGGACTTCGACATTCGGGAGCTTCAGAGGTACGTTCCTGCAACCTTTTTCTCCCGGAGTATTTTCTTTCGAAGTCAAGGATCATGCACCATGCATCCTTCCAGATCAACAGTCCTGGTTTACTTTGGGACTTCGACGTTCGGGAGTTTCTACCTCTCCACACTTGCTTTCTCCCGAAATTCTTTCACTCAAAGTTAACGATCTATCGACGCGTGTCTCCCATGAATCGACGAATGGAAATCACTTTGGCTATTTAGGCTTCGGGAGTTTTGAATAATCGAATGCCTTTCTCCTCCGAAGTAGATATCTCCCGAAATGGAAGATCTACTGACACATGTCCTCAGCTGACAAATGGGTCAGATGAACTCTGGCTCTCCAGCCTTCGAGAGTTATTTTTCAACACATCCTCTTTTTGTCGGAGTGACATTCCTCCGAAGTGCAGGATCTGATGACACTTCTCCCTTTAGCTTGGATGGATCAGATATACTTCGGCTCTTCGGGCTTCGAGAGTTTCAACCTCCCCACACTCACTTTCTTCTGGAGTGCTTAGATCGATGGTTGTAAACCAATTCAGCTCTTCGGGCTTCGGGGGTTTCGACCTCTCTACATTCGCTTTCTCCCAGAGTGTTTACACCTGAAGTCGACAATCTATCGATGCATTTCCATTCTCCCAGATTGATGGTACAGAAGGACCCCGTTACTCCAAAGATTTCCAAAATAACTCACGACTATCCACCTAGAAAATTTTCTAGTTCTAATGGTCATGATCCGACCAATACCGATGTGTTCACCGATCGACAGTTCACAGTGATTGTGGGGCCCCAACGTGTGCACTCTTTATCAGAGAGCTCAACCTCTACAATTTGAAAAGTACTCGCCCAACTCGGTCTAATCTTGGTCGTTAATCTTCCAACCTGATGAGATCAACGACAATGGTGAATTGCAGGCCGCGAACTAGCGCATACGCTAATTTCACCTTCGTGTTCTACAATGATTCCCCACCATCGATCTACATTCATAGATCGACGGTACATAGTGATTGTGGGGTCCAATATCTGCAATCTGGGAAGTGCTCGCCCGACTCTGATCTAATCCTGGTCATTGATCTTCCAACTCGACGAGATCAATGATGTTGGTGAATTGTGGGCCATGAACTAGCGTGTATGCTAATTTCACCTTCACTCTCCGCAATGATTCCCAACCATCGATTTAATCGAGTGGCTGGTGTTTACTTCATTAACTCCAGTGGTATTTGAGTTGATCTAATGACTGGGATGGCTTCTCCTCCCGATAGATGGCTCACGTTCATCTCTACTACCAGGTTCTTCAATCGTCTACGACTCTTGTTATTTTGTTAGTTCAGCTAACTTTGACTATCGTGAAATTTGACGTCTCAGAGCTTAGAGCTCTCGAAGTTCCGAAACCTTCATGAGCTAACTCCTTTTAGCGCAGGGTTCCTAGATCCAGGTCACATGGACCTTCATATGACTCTTGGGCTATGAACTCTACTCTTAGCCAGGATTTTAGTTAAGGACTTGGGTGCAGGTTCAAAGTCTCTTAGAATACTGGTCTGAAGGAAACATCTCCCTAACTCACAAAAATTTAATCTCTTAAATAGGGAAAAGTAAACTCGTGAGGTTACCGAAACGGTAGCAGTGCCAAGATGCTTTCTTCGAATCTGGAACTGTGATGTGATTCCCCGGGGAAACGCCTTTGAGGGATTAAATTGGAGCATATGGAAAATCAAGCAAAAGCATAAGTTCTCAGCGGAACAAATGCATACTCATAATTTAATCATTTCAATACCAAAACCATTTATAGACATATAAATACACTCATGCATCCATTATTTCCAATTCAAAGCACAGGGCATGAAAATACTTATCATAACCATAAGGTGTGATGCGACTACTGAAAGGGGTGCTCGTTTCCACCCAACCATAAGCTCAATCACTCCTAATGGATTTACCACTAGCAACCCCCGAGCTTAGATCACGATGCTTTGAGATTCAATCTCTTTCTTCCAAATCAACAGAAGTTAGGGACGAAGGATACTCTCCTTCTCCTAGTACAGAAATAGATAGGGACGAAGGTTACTCTCCTTCTCCCGACTCAGTCTTTATTTTCTGCGATCATAACTCACTTTCATCCTTTCGTCCTTCCTCGGACCCGAGAGCTTAGGCTCTCGTCTCTACACTCTTCGTCGGTCTTCCTCTGCCCACCACACTTCCTTTCCTTCCTTCCTCAGCAAGATTGCATGTGGCTCGAATTCCCAGTCCATGGTCAGGTCTGGAAGCCTTATCGATGGGTGATCTTCCCCATCCCCTCATTAACTCTTGAGGAGGTCTTCCCACCTACCATCCTGACTGCAATTCATTCCTAGGTCAGAGGGTTGTTCTGATCCTGAGCAATTAAATCCATCAAAGTACTGGTTCGGTGGAGTTTAACGCAAGCATTCCTGGTCCCCTCCACCACCTTTTCATAGCATTGTGATATCTTCTTAGCACATCCCCTTTCCAGCAGTCATGCAACACGTATCAATTTTCTATTAAAATAATAGAATTTATATTCATCGACCTTTTATACAAAGGTCCATTAAATAAAACATTCACACCTTTGAGTTTGCCATAGTTCCTTGGCCAATATAGTTATAATTACAAACTGTGGGAAATAGAGTGTTACACACTACTAAGTTTTCATTGTATCATGTCTTATATATAGAGTTAGAGAGAAGTAATTACATTTAAATTACATTTGTCTAATACGCATTCAAAAATAAAATTTAATTAATGAACCTTAACATGACAATTTAGCTACATAAACAATAGTATACTTTGTTTAGTTTATTACCTTCCATCATAAATGTCTCGACCCAACAAGCATTAATCAATCTATGAATTACACTATCTAAATACTAAATTTCTTTAATAGGTTTTGGAGAGTCCAAATGCTTTAAGGGTGCAAGGGAAATATTTAGTTTATTTATGTAAAAGCCAACTGAATAAGATTAGAAGGGTACTTAACTTGAGAAGTCAGAGTCGAGAGAAAATCCAAAGGGACGAGAGACTACAACTAGAAGATGCCTAGGAAAAAGCTAAGCCGAAATTTAAGATTTTTAAGGGTGAGTGATTCTTAAGTTCTATTAAACTTCAACTTAAAAAAAAATCAAGAAGAGAAATCAAAGGAAAGAAGCACCCTTTCATCACTGACCATAAGTTAACAATCGCTGAGTGTTAAGGCTATAAGGGGAAATTTATGTTGAGTGCAAATTGTAAGGGTGCAGGGAAATAAGGGCAAAGATGTATACAATCATAATTACACTGGAATTTTAAACGCAATTTCCGAGTTACAATTCGCTGGTGATAAAAATGAAATGCAGAGTTCAAAAGTCCCCAAATCGCACAGAATAAAAATTCAAAATCAGGGTTAATGGTGGCCACCAAATCACTGGTGAATTAAACGAAAAAGGCTGAGTTTGGGAGACCCGAAAAATTGCAGAGAGTAAAATACTAACAGTTTTCTGAGTAAATCCTTCAATTCGCAAAGGTAAACAGTTGACAGTTCGCTGAGTAAATCCTTTAATTCGCAGAGGTAGATGACTGGTAGTTCACTGAGGAAATCCTTCGGTTCGCAGAGGTAAAAAGGAAAATGTAGAGGTAGCTGAGGCGATTGCTGGGTAAGAGAGAGGATGGGGGCAGTGCCTTGGGTCTCCCAACGTAGAGCAAAAACCACGAAAAATATCATACAAAATTGCAGAGCAAAAACCACGAAAAAGACCATACAAAATCGCAGAATAAAAACCACGAAAAATATCATACAAAATGGCAGAGCATAGATGATATGTTCTGGGCATTAAAGAAATGCAGAGGTGAGATGCAGAACCTGATCCACTTTTAAAAACGCCATGGGATAGGTAATTAGATGGTGGAAAGGAACTGAGAAAAACGTTGGGATCCACACCCTAATTGTCGAGGAAAAGAAAACGAGTTGGTGGGAAAAAATATGAGCACAGATGTATTGAGTTGAGTGGGTACAAATGCATTGAAATTTAACCACATTAAGAAGGAAAAAAAAAAAAAAAAATCAAATAACAGAGGCAACATGCTCCCATGCTGGGTGATTTTCTGCTCAGAACGTAGGGGTTTAATCAAATCAAGAAATCAAGGATACTAAGCAAAATCGCAGAGGACAAACGTTGAGTGTTAAGGGGGTGGTTTCACAGTGCCTAAAGCAGTGAGATTGTTGGAAACCCAACGCAATTTTTTTGTGGAGTAAAGAAGAAAATTAAAACAACAAAAAAATTTCCAACAAAAACTCATTGAGATACTATGCCCAACAATATCATACGACCATTACAATTCCATCTACAAATAAATATATGTACACTTCTAACTAATTTATAATTGCAATTTAAAAAAAAAGAAGTACCGTAACCGGCTGATGGCTTGTTGATGTTCTTCGACTGCTGGCGGTCCTCCTCGCTCCCGCTTGCTAATCGTTGAGACCTCAACGGTACCTCTCATCCAACGCTATGGGTACTCTTCTTCCCCCTGAGCCCTCCAAGCCGCAAAATGACCACTCACACAAACCAGAGAACAACTAACTCCCAACTCACCTTGCAAGGTCAAGCTACCACTCTCTATTCAAGCTAGGTATCCCAACTCCCACAAGAAAAATCAGTCAAGAAAAATCCGACAACATAACCTTATGCATACCAGTGGTGATCCATTCTCCTTCTATGCAATTACTTTTATAGAGTTCTCTTAGTGTCCATTTTCCAAAATTCACGTTAAATTATTTTTATTAAATTTTTATTAGGAAATATTCTCCCCCGTACGCTTGTCACCCAATCCCTTAGTTGCACCAGAAATTCATTTAATTAATTAATAAATTGTCAATTTCCCTCACCCACCTAAAAGTGTTCCTAAAAACTCTCCTTGTTGTCCCTTTATTCCCTCAATTTCCTTTAATCATTGACACCCTTCTTAAATCTTAGTTGAGTTCTAATTAGGAAGTTCCCTCGACTAGATTCCTTTCTATGTTCCACATTCCTTTTGCATTTAATTTCCCCTTTATGTCTAAGTTCTAATTTAGCAAATTTTGCACATAAACAACAATTAATTTTTAGCTAATTTATTTCTCCTTTAAATTCTAATTTGATTTTTCTTCATTCCCCCTTTATTAATTTCTTAATTAATTTTTAGTCCCCATATCCTACTTAGAACTAGGATTTAATTTCAACTAGGCTTAGAAAATTTTTAAGGGAAAAATTATAATTAATAAACTTTACTCATACATAATTATTTTAAGGTTGACCATGTCAAAGTAAGATATTGTTTTCTAGGCACCTAGGTTCATTGACTCACCTGTGTTTAAAAATCGTGACGTGCTCTTCAAGATGCACTACCTGCTCCAAGGGTGCCACTCGCATTTATGCATGTTTCATTTATACGACGTGCCCTTCAAGACGCACTACATGCTCCAAGAGTGCCATCGCCTTTTGACTGATTTTGGTAGACGTCCAACTCTTGGTGTCAATACTCCGTTAGGCAACCTTGTGGGAGACTAAGGGTCTCTAAGAAATAAGGACCTTGCCTTATTGCATGCCCTTTAGAATATTTGTGAGCAACTGTCTCAGTCTTCCCTCACAACATCGTGGATATCTCAAACTAGGTAATTGTTAACCTACAGTTCAAGCCATGGCGAGAGTTATGGTAGGTTGTGGCAAGGCTGCTGCCACACCTCTTCCTAAATATATCTGGTTGTCATGCATGGCTCCTTTACTCCTAATGTGAGTCTGATTAGAAAGCAATCATCAACCTGCATCCATCAACAAAACATGTCAATGATCCATAAGCATCATCATGATATACCCGAACATATGTCACATATTCATAAACATAAATACTCAAACCATATATAGTCCACTCCCCAAATCAATCCAGAGTCCAAGGAGGTCCATCGATGTCGTCGGCATCCTCAATGTATCAAGAGTCATGCACACTCAAGAGAAACCAATCAATAGCACCTATCTATACATAAACAACATAACATGACATCATAATCCACAATCTCATCATCATAATATATAAGCGAAGCAGACAATCATATAATAAACCGGATCACTTGCACACAAGTGTCCTCAAAGAATAAGTCACATCAGGTGCGTGCAAGAGTGGGATGTTACAATACCTAAATAACGTGGGAAAATCATTGAGGAAGTTGAGAAAGTACCTAGAAGATGTAACCATAGGCCCATAGATATCACTATGAAATAGAGAAAGAGGTTGAGATGATGAACTCACGTTTTCTTTCAAATAGGCCACCTAATGATGTTTCCCTATTACACACCCCTCACAAACACCACTAGGTAGTTCAATCTATGGAAGGACATCAATGATATGCAATGGACTCATATGTCACAAAGATCCATAATTGGTGTGATCTAGACATTGATTCCATAGCATGGTGGTGTCATTAACATTGGCTATCATAGAAACAAATCCTTTTTTTATTTTAAGGAGGATTCTTCCAAAAATTGTACATATTATCAGATTCACCATCTTCATCCAACCACCTTCAAACCATCTTTGATGTCCTTTACAACCCATTTGTCTGACCAAAATATTTCCTTTTATTGGTGTGTGTAATGATATAAATAGAAATAAGGATTGGTCCAACACTTGGAACATGAAGGACATCTCCAAACTCTGTTGTATCAGTGATGACATCACCATAGCCCTCAATTTGTATTGTTGATTTGTCACCAATAACCACTTACTCTCCATTGTGTTGTTGTCTATAATTATAGATATGGTGTTCATGTCTAGTCATGTGTTGGGTAGCTCCAAATTCAACAATCCACTCTTGTTGAGAAGAAGAGGGACAAAGTGCGGAGTGTATGGTTAAATGTATATGATGAGAGTTCCATCTTTATCACCAAAAATGTATTTTATCTTGCAAGATATTCAATTTTTTGAAGATGAGAAAGGAAATATTTAAAGGGATGGTCCTCCTTATGACAATAGTTGCATATGACCTTTTTCTTCTTGGAGGATTTCAAGTTTTCCCCTTTACCATATTCATACTTGAATTTAAGAGGGGTTGATATAGCCTTTATATGGGATTGATCTGGGGGGTAATTCACCTATATTCCTCAAAGTAACTTGATGTAGAATGAGATTAGAGAAAACCTCCTCAAGAGTAGGAGTTACATGGTCCTTGAAAAATAAAGGAATGTTGTAATATTTAAAAGCAAATGATTTGAATGATGGAGAGAGATTATTTATAACAATACTTACAAGTTTTGGATTTGATTTTCCTTTTCCTCCTACTTGAGTAATGTCATCCTTCAAGTTTTTAAAACTTGCAATATACTTCTGAACTATGTAGAAGTCACCCATCTTGTGATTGGAGAGTTTAGTTTCAAGCCAATTGACTTGAGTAGTATTCACTATTCCAAAGAGAGTTTTGTGGTACCCCAAATTTTATTTTCACCTTGTTATGATGAATGAGATTAGGCTTGACATAAAAATTGATCAACCCAAGAGCTTCATCCTTGAAACATATGAGGTCACCACTCTCATCATCTTTAAAAAGATGTGTCCTTGCCAAATACATCCATAAACCTTTGCTTCTATATAGGGAAATCATTTGATCCACCCAAGAATGATAGTTGACACCATTTAGATAGGGAAACAACTACTTTGAATCCATAGCAAAAGGATGAAGGCTCCTTCTGGAATGAAGACTTTAGAAATTCACCTTTATATTTCCAAATGGTTCAAAACCCTAGATAACCTTAGAAATGAAGATGTTGGCATTAAAAAATGGTGAAATGTTAAAATAATCCTAGATTAGGGTATGTATCTCTATTCTAACACGTATGCGTCTAACATGCAGACCAACAAGAACTTCGGCACTTCGGCGCTTCAGCACTTCAGCGTTGAATGCCTCCTTACCGTCTACGCACTAGACCTTCCAAAGTCCCGAACTCCCAAAGTCCCATAATCTTGCCACGTGGTTCCGACCTTCAGGCCTTTTGGGTCTCTCTATAATGCTACACCCCAAATCCTCCGGAGTCCCAAAGTCTTGGCCTCCTAGAGTTTCAGTGACTTCACCAACCACTTTGGCTACACGGGCACGTACTAGGGGCTGACACGTGGAAGGGCCAAGGGTGACATGTGTCACATTCCAATAGGCATATAGGGCCTATGAAAAGTACAAATCGACCTAACACATAGCACATCAATCATGGGTCCATGTTACCCTGGTGATGTCGGCTTGCCACGTCACACCAAACTGTCCACCTTCTAACATCCCTCAAATCTCAGGGTCGTGATCCAACCATGTGGATCCATAGATCCAAGGCTAAAGTTACTTCGCGACTTTGGCCTTCAGGAGTTTTTCAATGCAAACTCCTCTTTTCTCCCAAAGTTGGTCAGCGTCGGGCGGACCACGGCCCAAATCCGATGGTCAGGAAAAGTATCTTAAGTATCCCTAGATCTACGTTCCTAGTCACCTCGTGGCTTCAACCTTCGGGGGTTTTGTCTTTACTGCCACGCCATTCTCCTGAAGCGGGACTTCACTAAAGTACTGTGTCTGGGTCCCTCCTCCTAGATGATCGGATGATAGGCGGGGATCCTCACGATATCCTCCAAATCTACGGCTCTCCTTTACTTTGTAACTTCGGTGTTTGGGGAGTTTTATGTTATAGCATCTTTATTCTCCTGAAGTAGAACTTCGCTGAAGTATTCTCATTGTAGATCCAACAACTGAGGGAATCCCCAACCATTCTCGATCTGTGACTCACGCTTCTTCGCGATAAAGAGTTGGATCCCAGTTTAGTTGGTAAGATAGGTTCCTCTAACCACTAGGGAAACTGCCCAGCATCAGTCGACCTTACAGGTAATTGTGACTCCCAGTCACCTTCGGTTGGTTTGTGACTATTTAGGCTGACAATACTCCGAATTCCTAGACTTCTGGAGTTCTAAAGCCAGAAGGACTTAGGTCCCTTAGGCTTAGCACAAGGTTCCTAGATGTTGGTCACATGGGTCCTTCTAAACTCTTCACGAGTTAAACACATCTTTCTCATCGTGAGCTTGCTAAGGACTTGGGCATAATGCCTCGGTTATGCAGCGAGGAGTCTGAAGGAGATATCCTCTCCAGACCAACAAGGTCAGTTTGATGCAATGTGTTCTATCCCAACCTTCCTGCAGGTTTACATCCCAAGACGTCTCGAAGGCTAAACTGGGGCATATAGGTGATCAATAAGAAACATAAGTCCACAAGAAGGTGAATGAATACACATAACTTGATCATTCAATACAAAGACCATTCTTAGATGTATATATACATACATACATTCATTACTCCATTTCAAAATACAAAATATGGAAATACTTATCAGAACCAGAAATCGTGATAAGACTGTTGAAAGGGGTGCATGTTTCCACCCAACCATAGGCTCAGGCACTCCTAACGAATTTACCACTAGCCACCCTCGAGCTACACCATGATGCTCTAAGAGAGAATTATGTCTTCTGGCTCAGCAAAAATCATGGACGGAGGTTACTCTCCTCCTCCCACGTGATCTTGGAAATGGGTTTCTCTATACTAAGCAAGGAGGCCTACCCAAGTACTTCCTCAGTCACTTGTCACCCTCGTTTATCATATTGTATCGTAACCCTACTAGCCACTTCTTGCGATCAGAACAAGTTCATTTCTCAGTTCTTCCTCGAGCTTGAGAGCTTAGTCTCTCTTCTCTACTTCTCTTCGCATGTCTTCCTCTGCCCATCATCCCTTCCTTTCTTACCTTCCTCAGCAAGATTTCTTGTGGCCATAATTCCCATTCCGTGGTTAGGTCTGAAAGCCTTTTAGATGGGAGATCTGCCCCATCCCCTCATTAACTCTTGAGGATATCTTCCCACCTACCAGCCTCACTATAATTCATCCCTGGGTCAAAGGACTGTTCTGGTCCTGAGCAATTAAATCCAGCAAGGTACTAGTTTGGTGGGGGTTATCTCAACCATTCTTGGTTCCCTCACCATATCTCTCATAGCATCTGTGGTCTATCTTGGAAAACCCCCGCTTTCAACAGTCCTGAAATACTTTTCCATTTCTATTAATAATAGAAATTACATTTCTTGACCTTTTATAGAAAGATTCATCAAATCAAACATTCACACATATCGAGTTTTATATAGTATCTTGGCCAATATAGTTATATTTACAAACTGAGGGAAACATGGGTGTTACAATCCCCTCCCCCTTAAAGGAACATCGTCCTCGATGTTCTATCTATCAATGTGCTCTACATATACGGAAGTAAACAAAAAGTGACATGCATGTTTCATGGCATCCTCCATTTCCCACGTAGCCTCATCTGGGCCAAAGTGTTTCCACTACACCTTGACCTGTGAAATGGTTTTGTTCATGAGTGAGGTTTCCTTCATGTCTAGTATGCATTGAGGTTCGAGCTTGAATTCTCCCTCCGACTCCACCTGAATCACAGACCAGTCAATTATATGATTAGAATCATGTACATATTTCTTCAATAATGAAACATGGAAAACATTATGTTCCTTCACTATGGGAGGGAGTGATAGCCTATAGGCTACAGGTCCCACTCTATCTAAAATTTCAAAGGTTCCAAAATACCAAGGTGCCAGCTTACACAAGCTCCCACTCTCACATAACTCTTTCAGGGTCTAATTCTGATATAGACATGGTCTCCTGTCTTGAACTCTCTGGGAGTTCTCTTTCTGTCGACGTAACTCTTCTATCTATCCTGAGAAGTTTTCAAATTTTGCCTAATTTGAATTACTTGTTGTTCCATTTCTTTCATCACGTCGGGTCTGATTGTAATTATATCGACTAGATTACTCCAACTGATTGGAATCTTGCACTGTCTACCATAGAGGGCTTCAAAAAGGCTCATCTTCAATGACTCTTGATAACCGTTGGTGTAAGAAAATTCTACCAATGGTAGGTAGTCTTCCCACTTCTTAGGTTGATGCATTACATGCATCCTTAACATGTATTCTAATATTTGGTTCACTCTTTCTGTCTATCCATCCGTTTGAGGATGATAGGCTGTACTAAACAACAATTTAGTCTCAAAACCAGCAATAAGGACTTCCAAAAGCTTGAAGTAAATTTTGTGTCTTTGTCGGATATGATCTCCCTAGGCATGCCATGCAGTCTGAATATCTCCTTCATGAAGATGTTGGAAATATCTATTACCTTGCAAGTTGACTTGATAGGAATGAAGTGAGCAGACTTGCTCAATTTTTGCACCACTACCATGATGGCATCATTCTGCTTGGCCACTTTTGGTAATCCGGTGATGAAATCCATGGAGATGGTTTCCCATTTCCATTATGGAATTGGTAGAGGTTGTAACAACCTTGTTGGGTGCCAGTGTTCTTCCTTAACTTGTTGGCATTCTAGACACTTAGTTAAATAGTGAGTTATGTCCCTTTTCAATCCCGGCCAATAGAATTGTTTCCTAGTGGCCGTGATCATTTTCTGATAACCCGGATGACCAGTATATGGTCTCTTGTGTAGTTCATCCATTATGAACCTCTTCAAGTCGTCACAACTTGGAATATACACTCTATTTCTATAGGTCAGCAAGCCTTCATCCAACATTTGATATCCTTCATACTTTAGCCCTGTGATCTCTTGATTTAGGTATGACGTCATGGTCTTGAAAAATGCATTTGTTTCTTTTGCATTCCTGACTCTCTCCATGAGATCCATTTCATAGGTGCTTACCACTGTTAGGTGAATCATTTTCACACTTTTGCTAAGGGCATTGTCCACCCTGTTTTCCTTTCCCTTGATGTGTTTGATTTCAAAATCAAACTCACTAAGGAGAACCATCCACCTAGCTTGTCTAGAATTGAGTTTCAGTTGATCAAAAAGGTGCCTCAACCCACAATGGTTTGTCATAAGTACAAATATCCTACCCAGGAGGTAATGCCTCCACATTTTTAAAGCTTGCACTATGGTATCCAACTCTAGATCATGGGTCACATAATTGATTTCATGCTCATTCAATTTTATGGATTCATAGAAAATTACACGCCCTTCTTGCATAAGGACTCCTTTGAGTCCTTCCTTACAGGCATCTGTACACACAAGGAAGTCATCATCAGGGTATGCAATCATTAGCATGGGTGCATGGGTTAGAAGGTATTTCAGTTCTTGAAATATTTCTTCACATTTTGATGTCCAAGTGAATTTAACCCCCTTTTTTTGAAGGGAAGTGATGGGACAACCAATCTTGGAAAATCCTTTTATGAACCTTCTATAATATCCTACTAATCCCATAAAGGACTTGATATCAGATACATCCTTTGGGGTAGGCCATTCCATGATATATCTGATCTTTTTGTGGTCTATTTCCAGCCCTTATTCATAAATAACATGGCCTAAGTAATGTACTTTCTTCTGGAAAAAGTCACACTTGATAAACTTAGTGTAGCATTGATGCTCTCTTAGTACGTGAGCACCAATTTAAGATGTTATTCATGCTCCTCTTTGTTCTTGGAGTAGATTAGGATATCATCAATGAAAACCAATACAAATATTTATAGGAATTTTCTGAGTACATTATTCATCAAGAACATAAAAGTGGTAGGGGCATTGGTTAATCCAAATGGCACCACCAAAAATTCATAGTGACCATATCTTGTCCTGAAGGTTGTTTTGTGAATGTCTTCATCCTTGATTCGGACTTGATGGTATCCAGACCTTAAGTCAATCTTTGAGAAAGTGGAAGCACCCCTTAATTTCTCAAACAAGACTTCGATTCTTGGTAAGGGATATTTGTTCTTTATGGTTGTTTTATTGATTTGTCTATAGTCTATGCATAGTCAAAGTGTGCCATGTTTATTTTTCAAAAAAAAGACAGGTGCTCCCCATGGAGACACACTGGGTCGGAAGTAGCCTTTGTCCATCATCTCCTTTACCTATAGTTTGAAATCAACTAGCTCTAGTGTACTCATCCTATAAGGAGTTATAGACACTGGCGTTTCTCCTGGTGCAAGTTCTATGGATAAGTCAATGTCTCTTCTCGAAGGTAGACCCGATACCTCTTCTGGAAACATGTCTTTATACTCTCTTAATATGGGGTGGCTCTCTAGGTTTGGTTTGTCATCATCAACAAATTCCAACACCTGTATTTCATATAGAGGGCATCCCTTCTTGCAATAATTTTTCATTTGAAGGGCTGATATTAGTCTCACTAAGACAGGCCTCTGAATCCCTTGAAGCGTTATTTTTCTCCCTTCTTCATTTTCACATTCCAAGGTTTTATGGTAACAATCCAAGTTGGTTTTATAAGTGTCTATACAGTCCGTACCAACCAACAGGTCATAAGATCCTAGGGGAAGTATGTTAAGGGTAGCTTGGGTAGGCAATCCATCCATAATGACTTGGCAAACTGGTATGACCTCTGCTACTTTTCTTTTGGTTCCAGTGGCTAGTTGTACCAAAAATGGATTAACATCTCTAACTGGTTGCAGTTTACACTTATCAACAGTCTAAGGGGCCACATAACTCAAATTAGAACTAGGGTCAATTAAAATAGAAGCTAGATGGTTGGCAATCATACCTTCCATCTCTACCACTGAGGCTCGGTGGTCAACTTGGTTATTATCCAAAGCTGCATAAATATAATTGATTATGGTAGCTTCTTGGATATTGTATACTTGCCTACAGTTTTGTTGTTTGTGTAGACAATCCCTCAGTAGATGTTCTTCTCCATCACCCTAGCATTTCAAGGGTTCTTTCTTTGGGTTATCAGTCTTTCCTGAGGTTGCTCCAAAAGGTTTATTTCCACTCTAGAAGGGGAAATTTTGTTGATACACACTTCTAGTAGGAAGGATCATCCTAGAACCCTTCCCATAGTTCTTAAATCTTGAGTATTTAAACCCCTTCTTCTTGAATCCCGAACTACTCTTCTTCTTCCAGTCCTCGCGCGGTTCTGTCTGACTCTCGAACTGTTATTACCTTGCCTTCCGAATAGTGTCTTCTAAGGTATTTTTTTCGTCAAACTCAATCCTGTCCCAGTAGGTGTGAGATAACCCACTAATAAATATTTGCACTTTTACCTTTTCATATTTTATGTAGAGTACATACCTAAGCAACTCAAGGAATTTATTGACATATTCCTCTATGATGAGTTGTCCCAGCCTGAGTTCATAGAAATCCTTAGTATTCCCATCAAAGTATTTCTCTGACAGATACTTCTCCTTGAAGTGTTTCTCAAACTGTTTCCATGACAAGTCCTTCTCATGGATTCCTTTCACATTCCTAAGGTCTTCCCACCAAATGGAATCCTTTCCATTTAGTTTGAAGATGGCTATTCGAGCCTTCAAGTTTTTAGAGTAGTCATGGACTATGAAGTACTTCTTTAAACCAAGAAGCCAAGCTTCTACCTCTTCCCCTTTTTCAATCTCTCTATTGAAAGAGGATGGTTTGGTGTGTTAGAAAAACAGGACCGCGAAGCAATAAAATAAAACAAATGCAAAAACAAAACACAGAAGATACACAATACAAGAGAGGCACAGATTTACGTGGTTCACCCAGTGTGGGCTACGTCCACCAGAGAAATTTCCAGGTCCTTCCTTTATTATTATCCAACAAATGAAGGGATACAACCTACAACAAAACCCGTTGTAACTTCCTCTTCTTTCTCTCACAGTCTCCTCTCTCAGAATACAATACTCGCAATCATACATAGCCGCAATACATTTCCCTCATAAAAGAGGGTTTCCTTCTAGGGAAAAAAACCCTAACATAATTTCTACCGTTAGATCTGCGACCTTATAATGAATGGTCCAGATTTACAATCAAATTACAATATAATTTTACAAGGTAATTTTTCCTTTGAGGGATTTGCCCCTGAACCCCCCGGACTCTGCATAAGGGGTACATACTTCTAGGTTGTAAAGTCTTCATGGGGTATAAATATGGCTGAAAAAACACAAGACCTCTGAGTCAAGAAGATAATCAGGCTCCACAACCAACAATCTCCCACTTGGAGACTGATCTCAACAACTCCACCACTGCTAGATATGATGGAATCTGAACCTTCTTGGACCAGGAAAATTTCTCATCTTCATCTTCATTCTTGAAGACCAACTGAAACTGAGCAGGAACTCAGTTTCTCTCTGGTTACTCCCTTTGTTAACATATCTGCAGGATTTTGGCTAGTGTGTATATTTTCTAACTTCAAATTTCCATCTTCCAAGGCGGATCGTATGAAGTGGTACCTCAACTGTATATGCTTAGTCTTCGAATGGAAGGCTGAGTTCTTTGCAAGATGAATTGCACTCTCACTGTCACAGTACAACCTGTTATTCTCCTGCTTCTTTCCCAATTCCTCCATATGTAACCAAATCATCTTTTTACTAGCCTCTATAGAAGCAAAATACTTTGCCTCTGTTGTTGAAAGTGCAACAACCTTTTGCAGTTTTGAAATCCAACTTATTGTTGTTCCACCTATAGTAAAAACATACCCTGTGGTGCTCCTCCTGTTGCCTTTATCACCTGCCATATCTGAATCAACATATCCCTGTAGAAAAGTGTATGAACCTCCAAAACATAATGCATGAGTAATAGTACCTCTCAAATACCTAAGAATCCACTTTACTGCCTCCCAATGTTCTTTACCTGGATTGTTGATATACCTGCTCACAACTCCCACTGCATGTGCAATATATGGTCTTGTGCAAACCATTGCATACATCAAGCTGCCAACTGCTGATGAAAAAGGGACCCTGGACATGTATTCTAACTCCTCCTGTGTCTTGGGACACATTTCCTTAGTTAATTTGAAATGGATGGCCAAAGGTGTACTAACTGGTTTTGCATTCTACATTCTAAACCTCTCCAACACCTTCTCTGTGTACTCACCCTGAGATAATGTCAATTTTTTATTTTTCCTGTCTCTTGTTATTCTCATGCCAAGGATTTTCTTTGCAGCACCCAAATCCTTCATCACAAATGAATTCGCTAATTTCTTCTTGAGCATATTTATATTATGCATATTAGACCTTGCAACAAGCATGCCATCTACATACAATAGCAAGATAATATAGCTTCCATTTTCTATCCTTTTAAAATAAACACAATGATCATAATGACATCTACTATAACCCTGTTCTGTCATAAACCTATAAAAATTCAAATACCACTGCCTTCAAGCTTGCTTTAGGCCATACAAGCTCGTCTTCAACCTGCATACCAAATTTTCCTTCCCTTTGACCTCACACCCCTGTGGCTACTGCATATAAATCTCTTCCTCCAAATCCCCATGAAGAAAAGTTGTTTTTACATCTAATTGTTCAAGATGCAAATCTTCTACTGAACACAAGACTTAAAATAGTCCTAATTGAAGTCATTTTAACAAAAGGAGAAAATATTTCATCAAAATATATACCTTTG
Source organism: Picea engelmannii (assembly GCA_009831015.1). Classification (NCBI taxonomy): domain Eukaryota; kingdom Viridiplantae; phylum Streptophyta; class Pinopsida; order Pinales; family Pinaceae; genus Picea; species Picea engelmannii. Next base: position 548,070 of record ML786534.1, on the reverse strand, counting down.
TTTTGTGCAAACCCCTTTACAACAAGTCTAGCCTTGTACCGCTTTTCTCGTCCATCTTCTTCCTTCAAATTGTAAACCCATTTATTCTGCAATGCTCTTTTTCTTGCAGGCAATTGAACCAAGTCCCAAGTCTGGTTATTTGCCAAGGAATCCATTTCCTCTTTCATGCCTTACTCCCACTTCTTTTTGGTGTCTACCTGCATTGCCTCTTCATAACATTCTGGTTCACCAGAATCAATCAACAATAAATAATACAATGAAGGAGAGTATCGTTCAGGGGGTATAATTAACCTGGTAGATATTCTAACAACACTTGCAGGTGTTTGAGGTACCTGCTACTCCTATTGTTGTACATTTTGATTTTCAAGTTCCTTTGGAATTTCTTTTTTAGTGATCTCATCAAGAACCATGTATTCTTTTTTTTCTTCTTCCTATTTCTTTCCCTGCAAATGATCTTTGTACATGACATTCTCATTGAATATGACATCTCTACTCCTAATTATTTTGTTATTTTCATAATCCCATAAGCAATAACCAAAATCATTAACACCGTATCCAATAAAGGAACACTTCTTGGATTTAAACTCAAGCTTTGTTCTATTTTCCTTATCAATATGGACAAATGCTTCACAACCAAAAGTTTTCAAAAAAGAATAGTTTACCCTTTTTCCTATCCATTCCTCCTCTCGAATTCTACCATCCAAAGAGCTTGAAGTTCCTCTGTTTATTAAGTAAGCAACAATATCTATAGCATCTGCCTAGAATTGTAAGGGCAAATCGGCATGCAATCTCATACTCCTTTCACGCTCCATGATTGTCCTGTTCATCCTTTCTGACACACCATTTTCTTGTGGTGTTCTTGGAACTGTCTTCTCTCTACAAATCCCATGGTATGAACAATAATCATCAAACTCCTTGCTACACTATTCACCTCCATTATCTGATCTGAGACACTTCAAACTTTTTCTTGTCTCATTCTCAACTAAAGATTTCCATTTCTTAAACGTATCAAAAACATAATATTTTTGTCGAATGCAATAAACCCAAGTTTTTCTAGTTGCATCATCAATAAAAGTAACATAATAACGAGAGCCACCAAGAGATGATGCCTGAGCTGGTCCCCATACATCTGTATGCATAAGCTCTAACCTTTCATTCTTCTTTTCTTTTCCGACTCTGAGAAATCTGACTCTCTTTTGTTTTCCATAAACACAATGCTCACAGAAGTCCAAATCAATTTGTTTAAGATCTAGTAGCAAATTTCTTTTGTTAAGTATCTGCATACCCTTCTCACTCATGTATCCCAGCCTATGCTGCCACAGTGTTGTATCCACTCATGTATAAGCTAAAGATATAGAAGATTCAGTATTACCAGTACATAAATACAATGTACCTACCTTCTCTCCTTTTTCTATCACCAATGATCCTTTGATGACCTTCCACATCTTATCTGTAAATATGGATATACAACCTTCACTTGCCAACTGCCCTGTTGAAATTAGATT
>ML786534.1:437594-542767 GCA_009831015.1 Picea engelmannii | reverse complement strand
ATATCTCTCTCTAAGGGGACATGTAACAATGACCTACTTGTGTGCTTGTTACCTAGGGTTTTAAATCAACAATACAATAAGAAAATGCAAGAAATTACACCTACAACCATTCATTTAAGAAGTTTTGCAAGAAAATTTACTTATACAACCATTCATTAAATATACTTCTTAAGAAGTTGTATAAGAAAAATATCCTTCCAATATCAAGTGCACCTCACTTATGTAGAAAATATACCCAAGAAGGTCGCAAAAAATCAGATCTCACTTGTGTGAATCAATTGTGTTATGTCAAAATGAGGGAAAACATCCTTAATTTATATCATCCAATGACCTTTAATTAATATTAGGTCATTAAAACAACTGACATGGCTAGTAACTAAAAATCATACTATTTTACATTAAACTACTGGAAGAAAACCCTAAATGAGCAATGAGCAAGACGTCTAGCCCTTTCTAGGGAGACGTTGGCCCTTTTTAGGGCAAATCACAGCATTGGATGACAAACGTTGGCCCTCTCTGGGCCTCCAAATTCTTCCACATGTGCCAAACTGCCCTGTAAAGATACCGTGCGCTGGAGGTGACGTGAAGGGCCTCTGGAGGATGTCCTAGGTCAACAGAGGGACACGTTCCACCTACAGTGGGTCAACCCCCCAGGGCTGGGCTCAACCAAGGCGTCCTGGATGAAAATGTCCTTCTTCTTCTCTCGTGCAAAGGCTCGATCAATCACTGTCTTGTCTCTACCCCTGATGAGGTCCCAACAACCATTTGATGGGCTCTTCAGCCCCATGGAGTTTCGAACTAATCATCTCCCCATGTGTACCGGTCCACCTGGTACCTGTCCATCGGGCATGGTCCTGCACATCAAAAACTTCTCCCTCCATGGGCTCATTAGTCCTGGGGATCATATCAATGTCAATCATATTTCATCATTAATTTTATCAAATGCATGCATAAAACCCCTAGCATATCATCTAATAGCTCAAAGACATTACAATGATCTACTATACGAATCTGAAGAAAAGACAAAGTGCCCTATTGGGCTGGCATCCATAAGAAAAGGAAAGTTCCCAAAGGATATCATCCAATCCATGTAATATGAGGTGGTGTGGTCTAAGGATGTCCAGACATAGTGAAAGACAGGGGTGAATATTATCTGTGGGTGTCTTTGTAGGAGGCGAGCTATACCTGTCATGGATGCAATTCTTTCCAAGCCCTTTATTGCCTTTATTCTTTCTTTTTATTTCAAGGTCTAACTAGAGGACACTACCTTGGCATGGTGACCAGAGTTGACAGTGTTACCCACGAGTACTTTCACAGAGATGATAAGGCTGGCTCGTGATGAGACCCCCTCTCCCTTGGCCATGCAACCAAGGGTCACTACCTTGGCGTGGTGACTAGATAATGGCAATGTCATACTGCTAGGTACCTATGAACATAATGGGTTGGCTCGTGATGAGACCCCCCATCCTCTTGGCTAGGTCTTGTTTTTTTATTTTTCTTCGGGTCCCTCTTGTTTCTTATTGAGAGGCCTTTTATTTCCTTCTTGGGGATCCCTGGGCGAGGCATCTCTAGGTTTTATTTTTTATGGCTTTTATCTCTTAGTAGCTACTTTTACCCCCTGGGCCTTTAGCCCCTTCTTCCCACAGGATAAGGTGTAACCCCACAAATAGGTCATCCTAATGTTCGGACTAGAGGAATGGGATAGATGAATGGGAGATAAGATGTAAAAGTGATAATATGATAGGAGTGGACGATGGCTCTTCAAATCCCCCCTGGTAGCTAACAAAAACCTATGGGCACAAGCTTGCTAGGGTACCCTGTCGATCCCCTCAACCATCGTCAAGTGGGCTAGTGTAAGATCCAAGCAGTCGTCAGAAATGAAAGGAATTGGATGCATATATCTGAAAGTTATAATGATCAAACATGACACATACCATGATACCTGGACCAATTACCTCATGGAACAAGAGTCTTCTCTGATACAAGTCCAAGCCGAAGGTGATGGATGTTGTTGCTACTAACAGGACAAATCTGATGAAGAAGAAGAAAGATGGGCCCTTCAGGGCCATGCTCAGGTCAATCCTGCTTTCGGTACTCCATGTCTAGGACCTGTGGGCCTCGAGACATGATCTCCTAGTTATCCCTAGAAATCGGGGATAACATCTGGCTCCAACTCGGGGAAATGTGCTCACCTTAGAGTGCATGAGAACCTCAACATCTCTGGCATAAACCTGTAGACCTGCTCACACTCGAAAAGGGCATCAGTAACAAAGGTGGGGTGGTATTGCCACCCCGCAAATATAATATATATGTATATGACTATGACAATCAATATACAGGTGAGGAAACAAGCTAACATGAAATGAAAATGGTATAATACATGGAAGAATGCCTACCTTCCTATACTTACTTGTGGAATCATGTCCCACCACCTTGGTGGGGTTTGAGGAGGCAGCCATTAATGGATAATGAGAACCTTCTCCCTTCCAAGGTGGACAAATAATACGAGTTATCAACTGATTCCATTCCGACTTTGAAAGGTCCGAGCCATGATTGCATGCTTCCCTTTACATTAGTTGGCTCTCCTTTATGAGTATCCCACATCCATACCAAATCCCCCTCCTTGTATTTTCTAATCTTGTGTTTGGTTGTTCCTTGAACAACCCTGGTGTACTGTACTGAGGGAGGAGGGTGGGCCTCTGGTGTAAAAACTTCTTGTTGTGATGGATGAATTTGCACGTCTTCTTCATCCTTTTTTCTTTTCAATATCTTCATCGTCCCAACCTCTTTGTTCTAAAATTCATCTAGGAGTTTTTGGTATTCTTCTTTCTTGGGCCACTTGATCTGGTCAAACACTTCTTCTATTGTAAAGGGCATATCTTCCGGAGAATATTCTTGAAGAGTTTGTATCACATCTTTTTGCGCTTTGTTTATGGGAGGAGTGATATGCTGCATGTGATCTCCAGTTATTGGTACATTTATTAAACGTCCGGTTGTCCCATATTTCAACGGTAATCGCAAAAAGGTGAGATCCATCTTAAGGGACCCGCCTATCATTGCACCAAACTTCCTAGATAACAACATTCCCCACACGTCCGGTACATCAACCACTATAATATCTATGTGGACTATCTTTTCAGGGAATTCTTTCAAGTGCACTTCGACATTTTCAACCACACCATGTGTTGGTATTGCTTTAGATTCAAAACTACACACATTCCTGTAAGGCCTAGTGACCTTCAAACCCATTTGCTGCATGACTTTAGGAGACATCATATTTGCACCAACACCTATATCTAGCATGCAATTGTTAAGGTATTTGTTGTTCATCATCAAAGTCATGAAGAAATGTGGGTTCTCACCATACTGGATCCTGAAGTGATCAACCTACAACATAATTGGGGGGTCCATAGGCTCAGCTGTTCCCAAAAAGAAGGTATCAAATCGTTCTTTCATAGAGGGGATCTTAATTGCTTCTTTTAGGGGAACGTTTACATGCATCTTTGACAAAGCTCCTTCAAAGTCAAAATCAAGTTTAACCTTATCCGTCTTGGATGTTTTGGGAGGAAGGACCTCAGGAGATTTTGGTTGATCAACAATAGGTTGTTTCATATTCTTTCTCCTGTATACTTGGACTTCCTGATTCTTTAGCTTTTCTCGTGATTCTTGGTCCAAGTTGTTTATTATTGCCATCCTCGTTGCTCTTGCTGCTTCCTTCAGGGCCTGTTGATGTTCTATATCTGTGATATTTATCTGAGGAAGGTTCATAAAGCAGTCCGAATTGTTGACATGTTGCTAGCTGGCGTTATAAGGACATTCGTTCTCCCAATGTGCTTCACTGCATTCCAAGTGCTAAGGGTTTTTGTCAACGACGTTTGTAGGGGCCAAAGTATTCGGGACTTCATTTTCATTCTTTGGCTTGTAGGTTTGGTTCCTTTTCTAGAATTTCCCTTTGAATGGGGGTCTAGGTTCCCGGGTCTAGGACTTTTCAAGTCTAACGATGCGGCTCATCATTTCCTCTTGATTCTTCATGATGCTATCCACAGAAGCTTGCAACTTACTGATACTGGTGCAGAGATCTAAAATAGTTTCATCATTGTGTACTACTTTCTACTTGGTGTCTATCCTCCCCCTAGGGTTAGAAAAGGGCTCAATCTTGGATGAAAGGAGATTTCCTTCTATCTTGGTAGCAAGATCTTGAGCTTCTTGAATGGATTGGGGGTCTTTGTCTCTAAGAAGATACCCTAGTTTTCCATTGAAAGATCTGGTGTAAATATGAACAAGGTAATCATCCTTCGGATGATGGCTTGGGGGAATTCTCTGGAGTAATGCTTCGAATCTAGTGTGAAATTCCCGAATGGACTCATTCTCAAACTTGGCAAGGCTATTTAGTCGAGTGAGAATCATGTTAGGGTCTTCATTGATGCTCCACCTTTTGAGAAAAAATTTCTGAAGTCTATCCATGGTTTTGATGCTTCCATCAGGAAGGATGAGATACCAACGTCTTGCAACATCATAAAGGGTAGCAGAGAATAACTTCATGACCAAGTCTTCAGTGTCATCACTAATGGGGTGAAGCTGAAAGAATGCCCAAAAGTTACTCATATGCTCTTCGACACTAGTGGCATCAGTGCTGGTAAACTTAGGCAACCACTTTTCATACTTGGGTGGCATTTGCCTAGGGTAGCCGGGTATGGCTGACATGTCTAATGGCTTGAAAAGAGTAGATGACCATTGTCTTTGATTGTTAACTGGGTTTGTAGTGCTGGTCTAAGAGGTAGACATGTTTAAAGGAAGTCTCTTTCCAAAAAGTGACTTGACAACAGGTGAAGTTAAAGGAGGCTTCCTTCTGAAAGCTAAAGGAGGATTATTAAATCTCCTTTTGGTTTGTGGAGTTGCCAGATCGTTTTCCTAAAACTATCAAAGAGTAGGGGAATAAAGTCTAGTGGAGTTTCCAGGTAAACTTGTAAGAGAAAGGTATTTGAGGCAAGGATTACCAAAAGATTTGTCGTTGAGGAAGATTGACTCAGTGTTCCCTGGCAATGGCACCAAAATGTTATCATTCAGTTTGTATTTTAGGTTAAAGGCTAAAGGATAGAAGGAAAACTGGTGTAACAAGAACCTTCCCCACCCAATGTCACCTCGATGGGGAGGTTCTTTCTGTTTAGGGAGGTTATCCCAGGGGAGACGTCCCTGACAACCTGGGGTTTGAAGAGGTAGAAGGTGTAAAGTCAAGTTTTAGAGTTCCCTCCTCACAGGTTACCACCAATGTCAGACAGTCCTGCTAATCAGCCAATAAATGAAGTGTATGCCCTATTGAAAATACCTGCCTGGAACGAGACAATAGCAACACAATATATATTTGCAAGCTATAAATCAAAGGGTTAGTACTTCATTGACTATCTGATATTATTAATAAGCAATGTACTGCAATAGATGTAAAATGAATTCAACTTTTTTTCAATTAGCTATGAAAGATCATCAATTCATCAATATCTAAGGAGATGATTAAGCCAACAATATGTCCAATCAACAATTTACTCAATAAATGCTTAAAATCATCATTTAATTGCTTATATCCAACTTTTGTTGTGTCAAGATGAGATAACAAACTATGATGTCAGCCCTAATTAGGTTAGTTTGGTTAGTTAGGGTTTGAAAATTTAAAGTTTTGAAAGTAGTTTTGTACACTAAAACTTCAACGTTGGAGATCAAATATCAGTGCCTTAGGGTATATGGATTCAAAAGATAAGGGCACAAGGTCTTGAAAGGATGATGACTTAAAGACTAGAAGGTAGGGTTCTATGGTGCTGCGAAGGCAGTGCCCTAGAATCAAAACCCTAGGGGAAAGAGGCTCACTCCGACGTTGCTTAAGCAAGGCCTCGTGCTCTTTCCTCCTTCTCTAAATCAACTTGGAAAAATGGATAGCCTAAAGAATAAGTCTAAGGGAGAAAGTGTTGCAAAGACAAGGCTTTCAAACCCTAGAAGGTGAAAACCCTAGGTGTAGGCAACCTAGGCCTAGGATGTCTCCTTCTTTCAACTTATAAACTTCAACGCTAGCTCAAGGGAAGAAACAAGATAAGTGTAGCAAAGGCTAGGCTTAATCTCTTTCCTTCAATGGCTGAAAAATATCTCTCTCTAAGGGGACATGTAACAATGACCTACTTGTGTGCTTGTTACCTAGGGTTTTAAATCAGCAATACAATAAGCAAATGCAAGAAATTACACCTACAACCATTCATTTAGGAAGTTTTGCAAGAAAATTTACTTACATGTCATGAAGAAAAGTGTAAGAAAACCCTAGTTTTAAACCTTCCTTGAGAGAAATGCCATAAAATGCCAAAAATATCCTTCCAATAGCAAGTGTGCCTCACTTATGCAAAAAATTATACCCAAGAAGGGCGCAAAAATCAGATCTCACTTCTGTGAGTCAATTGTGTTATGTCAAAATGAGGGAAAACATCCTCAATTTATATCATCCAATGACCTTTAGTTAAAATTAGGTCATTAAAATAGCCGACAAGGCTAGTAACTAAAAATCATACTGTTTTACATTAAACTTCTAGAAGAAAACCCTAAATGAGCAATGAGCAAGATGTCTAGCCCTTTCTAGGGAGACGTTGGCCCTTTTTAGGGAAAATCACAGAACTGGATGACAAAGGTTGGCCCTCTCTGGGCCTCCAAATTCTGCCACATGTGCCAAACTGCCCTGTAAAGCTGCCATGCACTGGAGGTGACGTCAAGGACCTCTGGAGGATGTCCTAGGCCAACAGAGGGACACGTTCCACCTGCAGTGGGTCAACCCCCTAGAGCTGGGCTCAGCCAAGGCGTCCTGGATGAAAATGTCCTTCTTCTTCTCTCGTGCAAAGGCTCGATCAATCACTATCCTGTCTCTGCCCTTGATGAGGTCCCAGCAACCATCTGATGGGCTCTTCAGCCCCATGGAGGTCCGAACTAATCATCTCCCCATGTGTACCGGTCCACCTGGTACCTATCCATCAGGCACGGTCCTGCACATCAAAAACTTCACCCTTTTTATCCATTTTCAGTGCATCCACCATGCCAGCTAACTTTTGGAAGGTAGATGGTTATTTCTCCATGTGGTACAAATCAAGTATTGTGGTAGATACTTTCCCTAATATTTGAGGCATTTAAACGTGTTGTATTTAAGATACTTTTGATTATAGAATTCCTTCTTGGACATTACTCTTTTGACCATGTTTCACCTTGGTGAGTGTCATATATTTCCTAGTAAGTGGCCAACCTTTGGGGAAGGGTTTCAACTATAGGTCCTTTGAGGGGTCATCGTACCATTCCTGACCATACTTACACTTTTCTCTCATTACACTCCCATCATATTTCCCTCTTCTAGGCCCTTTGACTTTAGTGACCTAAGAAGGGAATGTACCTCATTTCATGGGAAGAAGGGGTTGAATGCCTAGGAGTATGGTTTCTAGAAAGAGATAAGACCTAAAATAAACCTTATATATGCTCGTGTAGTCAAGTATTGAGGACAATGAATTGCTTCTTTTGAAATATTTGAAGACCTGCACAATATCAAACACATAATAAATATCCTACTTTAATATAAGACTAACACAAGTGCATTACAATGCTTTACATGGTTACCCCTATGGAACTTTGTGGACCTGTTTGTTCAAGTGACATTGTGTTATTTCCCCCCAAACTAATTGATTCACTATTGGGAGTGCACACATGTTTGTATCATTGATGAATTAATAAGTGGTGATAAATGGGCTTGGAAAAAGGTTGCATTGAGGAATAAGGTGCAACACACCCCATACAAAGGAACCCATAAATGAGATAATACAGTCCCCTTGCATGTCATGAAACTCATTGACCTATGAATTTTAAGCCTATATCCACCTCATCATCCACTACATGACCTTGAAGGGGCATCCTTGGGAGCATCCCCTACTTGAGGGTTTTGGTCTACCCAATAGGACTTTTATGACACCCCTCCAATACCTAAACTTGGTCAATTGTATAGGGTCTTGGAGCATTTTTTTAATTTGATGAGGTTGTTTTGATGCACATGTTTAGGTGCCTTATTTATTAGATGCGGTTTTCACTGGCCATGATATTTTTAGTTGAGAACCTTGGAGGGCATGCCTATTTGTTTTGCAAGACCTTGTTTGGTGGAATGATTTGGAGGGACAAGCCTAGCTTGGGCTTCCATGGGGCTTGAATCCCACAGGTTGGATGCCAAGGGAACGCATTTTGGATCATGATGAATTACCTTTGGAGGCCTAGAAGACACCTTGGAAGACATAACCTATCCCTCACATGCCAAACAACTTTCCTAGGAGGGGAAAAACGCCACTTCTTGAGGATGGATGTCACCTAGGGCTAGGGATTGTGGTGATCAAGGTATTTTGCATTGACACTTGGCATGATTTGACCAGAGCAGACATGGATTGACCCTATCACATGAAGAGGAGGCTCTAGGAGCCCCAAAAACCTCAATTTTCTTCTCCAACGACTTGATCAAAGTGTCAAAACATCCCCTAAAGGGGTGACATCATCTTGTTTCAAGGTTTCCCTTGTGCAAATTTAATTTTTAGTTGAATTGTTTATCATTATTTGTGTAAAAGGGAAAGATTGGGGTTTTTGAACCCTATCTTATGGTTTACCATAAAATTATGTGGACAGACATACTTGAGAACATTTTGTATAAGTAGAGATGAACTCTATTTAATTTTTAACATAACTCTCCCATTATGAGAATTACTTGGCTGAAATTTTCACCCTCCTTGAGAAACATTCTCTCTCTTGTGCTCTTTTATCTTGGTTTCTTTATCCTATTGGTGGAAGAAGTAGTGCACTACCCTTCTTGTATTTTTTCTTTGGCATTTACGGTGGATTTATCTTGGTAAGGAGAGGTTTATCTTGTCATTTCTTGAGCTAGGTAAAGATTCATCTTGTTGAGGCTTCATTTCTTAGTCACAAGTTTAATTTGATAGATTTTCTTGGGGAGTATAAGGATTTACAACCCCACCATTTATCTATGATTTTGTCTAGAAGTTATTTATTGCACAAGGTTTTACTAGGAGAAGTAAAAGGGTTTACACCCTCGTAGTTTCTTCTAGCTTAACATTTGCTTTCCTTAGGGAGTAAGAGGGTTTGCACCCCCAAGGAGATAGAATTGTTTAGTTCTTTATTTACTTGAATCCATAAGAAAATATCTAAAGGAACTAGTATAAATTGCATTGGTTCATGTGAAATTTTCTGATTTGAAGGTTGTCTAAGTTGGATTCAATTATTTTCTTTATAATCTTGATTGAGCCACTAGGGTGTCATGTTTGTCAAGTAATTCTTGCTTATGTTATAAATATCCATCTACAAAAATTAGGGTTTTAGAAACCCTAATAAAACTTCTCAAATAACTCTTGAATCAACCATTGAAAGTTTCCTAAAGTTTTGCCACACAAACCACTAGTCCTAGCGCATTTTTTGATAGACTTTATGGAAATTTTAGTGGCTTATATTCTTGCTGTAATAAAAATTTTATTACAGCCATAGGGTTGTTGATATTATGGTAGCTTTAGGAGGTATGGACCTCCATTGTGACCTTTGACGAGATTAGAATGTTCTGGAAGAAAGAAAAGAAATGAACGTAACCCTGGATGAGATGTAGGCTAGAGAAAGATAATTAATATGAATTAATTAGTACCCAGAAGGAGAATTCGTCCCAGGAAAGTCTGCCAAGAATACTATAAATACAAGGTGTGAGTCTCTCATTTGACACACTTCTCAGAATTGCAGAGAGCTACTTTTGCGCACTGTAGTCTAGCAGTTTTGTGCACAAGTCCTGGGGAAGGTACTGCACCAGTTTTGGGTTGGACTCTCTAATCAACTTTGGTTACTTATTTCTTGGTGCATTAGCCTTGCTTGGATATTGGATTGCTACCAGGATTCTTTTCTCTATCAAGGTCAAGGTGCTCGGAGGGTGGCTTCGGCCTATGGTTGGGTGACAATAGTGATATTGTCAATAAAAAAATAAGCGCATTCATTAATATTCTAACAGGTTATGGGCCCACACCTCCTTCATTTAGTCTAACCCCTGGAAGGAAGCATAACCATTAGGATACTAAGCTCCCTGAGTAACTGCCACTAGGGTTACTAGCATGAGCAGCTTCCATGACACTGTCACTAGGGTTACTAACAGGAGCAGTTGCAGAAACTCTAAATCTCAAATCTAGCACCTTGTGATGGAGCATCTCTCTCAAGGAGAAGATATTCAAATGCACCCTAGTTCATCACACCTTTTGGCTCTCTCAGAAGACAAAAAAATCATATTTGAAGTTTTGGATCAAGGCATGACCAGCTACTAGTTAACCGAAGACATGAGTGAAAAGATCAGTCTTCTACACTACTCAACACTCACTGGAATGATTGAAGATGACATGTGGATAATCGATAGTGGAGATTCTAGGCACATGATGGGATATCAAGACAAACTATCAATTCTAAATGAGAAGAAGACATTGTATAGGTTAAAGCTTGGAGACAAAAGTACTTACCTAGTGGAAGGATTTGGACAAGCCTCTGTCAAGTTGAAAACAAATAACAATGTTCACTTAAGTAATGTTTTATATGTACCTCGTTTAGAAAAGAATCTTGTATCCATATCTTTCCTAGAATACAAAGGAAACAAAATAGCTTTCATAGATGGAAAACTGTTATCTTGGCATAAATATTCTAGCATAGAGAATGCCAGGGTTATTGGAAGTCGTGAAGGAAATCTATACAGACTACTAGAACAAAATGAAGAAGCTCTCGTATATGATGAAGTCAATCCCAATGAACTTTGGCATAGAAGGTACGCTCATATTAATTATCAAGAATTAACTTTTCTCAAAAGGATGGTTGAAGGAATACCAGAGTTGTAGTCTACACATGTAGGAATTTGCAAAGGATGTGCTCTTGGGAAGAATATCAATAAACCATTCCCAAACAGCAACAACAGATCTAAGGAGATTCTAGATCTGATATACTCAGATGTTTGTGGTTTGATGCCAATCAAGTCTCTAAGAGGATATCTTTACTACGTAATCTTCATAGATGATTATTCAAGAAAGACTTGGTTATATATACTAAAGACAAAATACAAAGTATTCAACAAGTTTCCATAATTCAAGGCAGAGATAGAAAAACTCACGAACAAGAAGATCAATACCTTAAGAACAGATAATGGAGGAGAAGACACATCAAAGTAATTCATTGCATTCTGAAAATTGACAAGGATTAGGAGGGAGTTAACTGTTCCTCATAATCCTCAACAAAATGGTGTAGCAGAAACAAAGAACATATCTATCGAAGAAACCGTAAAAGCACTACTAAATGATCAAGGTCTATCCATGTTCTTATGGGGAGAAGCAGTCATGACAACAATATATGTGCAGAACAGAAGTCCTCACCACATATTGAAGGACATCACTCTAGAAGAAGCCTTCTCAGGTAAGAAACATAATGTGGAAAACCTAAGAATCTTTTGATGTCCTATTTACTCTCACATTCCCAAGGGCAAAAGAAAAAAACTAGAACCCTCAGGAAAGAAGGGCATATTAGTTGGATATAGTGATTCATCCAAATATTATAGAATCTATATTCTAGAACAACATAAGATCAAAGTCAACAGAGATGTGACATTCAATGAAAAGATGGATTTCAAGAAATCCATAGAAGAAACGATAAAAGAAGAAGAGAATGAAGAACCTATTGAAGAAAGCACAAAAAACCAAGATGACGAAAAAGAACAACCTGATAATCCCATGAAAACATGTGAGACCATTGATTCAAACATCATACATAAGACCATAAAATGACCAGCTTGGCTTGAAGCTACCTTACAAGATGCATAAAGACTCAAGGTTCCCGAAGGAATATTCAGAAAAAGTAAGAAGCCTAAGTGATTATCAAGTTATGCAACAAATATGACGAAGCTTCTAGATGAAGAACCTACCACATTTGAAGAAGTTGTTCAAAAGAAACAATGGAAAGAAGCCATGATGGAAGAACACCAATCCATCATGAAAAATGATGTATGGGAAATTGTGCCTAGACCTAAGGAAAAATTAGTGGTAACTTCAAAATGGGTATATAAGATCAAACATGCAGTAGACGGAAGCATGGATAAATATAAAGCAAGGTTTGTAGCTAGAGGGTTCTCCTAGAAGGATGGATAATAATATGACGAAACATTTTCTCCAATGGCTAAATATACTTCCATTAGAGCTATCATATCTCTTATCCCTTCCATGGGATGGAGCTTACATCAGATGGATGTAAAGACAACTTTCCTCATTGGTGCAATTGAAGAAAAAGTATATATTGAACAACCTCAAGGGTTTGAAGTACATTCCAGAGACATTGACGTTTTCATATTAAAGAAATATTTATATGGACTCAAGAAATATCCATGGGCTTGGTATGCCAGAATGGACAACTATCTAACAAGACTTGGCTTCTCCAAAAGTCACGCAGATCCAAATGTTTACTAGAAATTTGTGGACAATGCACCTATAATTATACTACTATATGTTGATGATCTATTCATAATAGGTGAAGAGTCTCTCATCATCCAATGCAAAAAGGAACTAGCTTCTGAATTTGATATGAAAGATCTAGGTCTCATGCATTATTACTTGGGACTAGAAGTATGGCAGAAGTGTGATGAAGTATTCCTTGGACAAGAAAAGTATGCAATAAATATCCTTAAGAATTTTGGAATGATGGATTGCAAATCCATGGACACTCCTATGACTATAGATATAAGAAAAGTAAAAGATCCAGATTCTAATCCAGTAGATCCATCACTATATCGACAGTTAATTGGGTCATTGATGTATTTGGTAAATACTTGACCAGACATTTTCTTTTCCGTGAATACAATAAGCTAGTTCTAGGTGGAACCTAGACATGAGCATTGGATAGATGCAAAGCATGTCCTAAGATATATTCATGGGACAATAAACTATGGCTTAAGATTTACCGCATCCATTGATATACAGCTTCATGGATTTATAGATTCAGATTGGGCAGGAAGTGTAGAAGAAGAAAGAGTACTTCAGGGATGTGTTTCAGCTTGGGCTCTGCTATAGTATCTTGGGGCAGAAAAAAACAAAAGTTTGTCTCACTCAGCACAACAGAAGAAGAATATATCGCGGCATGTGAAGCATGCATAGAAGCAATATGGATGAGGAAGCCTAGGGTGGGGAATGGTCCAGGTTCAACAATCAAGGACAAGCATTCCTTAGGGAAGATTCATTCTCTCTAGGTTACACTTTGTTTAGTGTTAGAGGAATGGCCCAGGGTGAGGAATGGTCCAGGCTCAGAAAATCAGGATAGTCATTCTTCCTTGCTTGAGAAGAATGGTCTAGAGGAAAACACTCTTTCAGATCTCATAGATGTGAGTGAAAGAATGGCCCAGATGATTCAGTTTACATTATAATAATATTTTTTGTGCAGGTTGATATCAGATCATTGTTATGGAGACTGCCAATCTCCAGACAGTAGAGATATGATATTGTGGTGGATATACTCCATTTTTTGTGACTATGTGTCACGGTTTGAGTAGTTGTGTACTACCATGGATAAACATAGTTGTGTTCTATCAATTGATATTGTACCTATTGTCATGGAGATTATCCAGTTGGATAATAATGATGGTGCTCGTGATGCTACCAGTTGAATGGTCTGTTTGTGCTCAAGACCATACCTCCCTAGCTAGGAGGGAGTGTTGATATTATGGTAGTTTCGGGAGGTACGAACCTCCATTGTGACCTTTGATGAGATTAGAATGTTATGGAAGAAAGAAAAGAAATGAATGTAACCCTAGATGAGATGTTGGCTAGAGAAAGATAATTAATATGAATTAATTAGTACCCAGAAGGAGAAGTCGGCCCAGGCAAGTTTGCCAGGAATACTATAAATATAGGGCACCAGTCTCTCATTTGACACACTTCTCAGAATTGTAGAGAGCTACTTCTGCGCACTGCAGTCTAGCAGTTTAGTGTGCAAGTCTTGGGGAAGGTACTACGCTAGTTTTGGGTTGGACTCTTTGATCATCTTTGGTTACTTATTGCTTGGTGCATTAGCCTTTCTTGGCTATTGGATTGCTACTAGGATTATTCTCTCTGTCATGGTCAAGGTGCTCATAGGGTGGCTTCAGCCTATGTTTGGGTGACAATAGTGATATTTTCAATGGTAAAATGATCACATTAATTAATATTCTAACAAGGGATTCGAATTATTTCTGCAAGTATCTTTTTTGACAGCCTTGTTTCATTTTTAAAGTCTAATGTTATCTTACGTGAGTTGGTCTAGTTGTTTCTAGTTTATCTCTTTCTCTTTGAACTAGAATTTTACCAACTTGTTTGCAACATTCATTATAATTTTCATCGATTGTATATATATTTAATAACTACTGAAACTAGGGACAACTATCTTAACTTGATTGTCCATCATATACTTGGGCTTGTATCTTTGTTTTCTTTCTATCTCGAGCAGGTACAATCAACATTTGCAAGGTCTACTACTTCTTTGAAACCCTTAGCTACCACCAAGACCTTACTTAGGCCATTATCCAAATTTAGAAACTTGACCTATAGGAGAATTCATTTATGCATCACACTTTCCATCTCGTTCCCCCCTAGGGTCTCTAGGATTTCCCTGTTGAGGTGATTTTGTCATCTATAAAGTGATGGGAACACCTATCTAAGGTGAAAGTGGTTAGGTTCTCTCAAACTTGTCACCATTTTGATGGTTGGGTTAGGATTTTCCCAACCAACAACTTGTGTGATAACATTTTGGCATCGTTGCCGGGGAGGATTTTGAATCCTCTTCTGAACCCTAATGACACTTTAGAAAGCTACCCTAAATCCTTTGCCCTAGATTTCTTGGTGACTCCACATAAGGAATATTCTCTTTTAACCTTCTATTAGATCTTATTGAAGCTCATTTAGTGACTCCACCCTCCCAGAACCTTTCCTCTTCTAATCCTTTTCCCCCATGGAGGTTCAAACCTTATAAGGTATACCAAAGAAAACCTCCCCTCAAGTATCCTGCTGTCAAAACCCTTTTCCAGGGTACCCGTCCCCTTGCTCCAATGGCTCACCCTTGGGATAAGGACCTATACAAACACCTTAATATGGACACCATCCCTGGTTACCCCAATTCAATGCCAAAAGAATCAAACAAGTGGTTGTCAACTTTCCTAGGAAACAATGTAGTGATTGTTGAAGATCATCTCTACACCATAGGCCGAGACATGGATAGTGTTGAAGTTGAGCATGATGATGTAGCCATGAGAATAATAGTGTCATACATGATTGAAGAAGCTCGCATATGGTTCATAGGCCTTCTATATAATCACATCACATCCTATGAATATTTTTCCAAGTCATTTAAGAGTGGGTGGGGAGCGAAGAAGGACAGTGGGATGCTTGTAGCTCAATTCAATCAAATAAAGAAAAAGGAGAATGAGACAGTGAGCGACTTTGACACCATATTTGAAATATTATACAATCATATTCTGGAAAACTTTTGTCCTACCATTGCAATAGTTCACCTCCAATATGTGAATGCATTTGATGGGCAATTTCGTTTTATTATGAAGGAGAAGCATCCCACTTATTTGGTAGAGGCCAAAGTGTACAGTGTAGAGATTGAAGAAAATATATTTGACTTTAAGGTATATCCTTTTCAATTCTCTCGTGTCAAAGAAGAATCAAAGGCTAAAGTTTCCAGTAGTAGTGCTCCTAATTTGATTTCCATCTTGAATAAAAAGATTGATCAGATGAGTACTCAATTTTCTCAAGCATGAAATTAGATCATGGGTCGTTTGACTATTTTGGAAAGAAATCAATATGCCTCCAGACCTCATGCTACTAGAAAACAGAGAGATGCAATAGATTGGAAACCAAGGCCTCAACAAGAGGAAAAGGCCCTTGATACTTTGAAACCATTCTATTTGGTTGATATAGAACAAGAAGCTTGGTGTCTTCCATGCCAAGAACCTCACAATAGAGATGAGTGTCCCTGATGAGATGAAGATCCTTCTGACAGTTTGAATTTCATGGATATGATATGTAGTTTCCAAGAGGAACAAGACACACAAGAATAGATCAATTAATCTAGAAGACATGGGGAAAGAAAGGGGAGACTCTGAGCATTAAATTAGGTGGCAGGGGATGAAAATAAGGATCTAAGGAAGAGGGAATATTTAATTTACACTATAGAAAATAAATCTTCAGCCCCTCCATCATAGCCTACCATTCCTCCTCCATATTCAAATAAGGTGGTCCCACCACCTCCACCTCCAATACATGAGTTTCTTCCTAAGCCAACTCCCACAGGTGAGATTCAATTGAACATAGATGTTGTATCCATGTTTGAAAAGTTGAATATGACGGTCCTAGTAACAAAGATGTGCAATATTATCCCTTCTGTAAGGAGGGAGGTCTTGAAGTTATTATAGGTTCTGGCTAAGAAGGAAGGTCCTCCCATTATTTTGAACACTGTGTATTTGGACCGACAAAAGGAAAATAGTCCTCCTTTATATCTTTCATTAGGCGTGAATGGCCTCAGCTTGAACAATTGTATTCTATATTTGGGGCCTCAACGAATGTCATGTCATTGAAGGTTATGGAACAACTTTTTTTGAAGATGAAACGAACCTATGGAAATGTATGTGGAGTTGATTCTAAAAGGGTCAAGGTTTATTTGTTATTTGAGGGTGTTGAGATATATTTTATTGATTTTCCACATATCAAACTTATCATGAACATAGTGGTGTTCAACATTTCAGACGCTTGGGGGATTCTCATGCCAAAGAGTTGGTCTATTTCCCTTGTGGGTTTCATTGACATGGACCTTACCCATACATGCATCCCCATGGGAGATGGAATTTTTTAGGTATTATATAGTCGAGAGAGAGTTGAAAAGTATGTAACTGATCCCAGTGGTCCTGACTACACAAGTGAAGATGAGTTTGATGAAGTCCCAGATGCCATTGAGTACAATCCACAAGAATTTCCTTTTCTACAGGAAGACTCCATAGACATGCTCCTTCAAAGGACAAATGAGTACAAAGAAGAACCTGTAAAATTCCAAGGGAAAGAGCCAGGGTATATCCAGATATTGAAGAAAGAAGATAAAGAACGCGATGAATCCATCAGAGGGGAAGTTAATACAAAACCTCCTTCTTATCCATACATCGAGAATGTATATTACATCAATTTCAGCGAAGGAAGTCTTGCGCTCATGTGGAACAATAAGAAGGGAAAGACCAAGTATGAACATAAGGATGATACCTCATGGCTTGGCCCTTATGTCATCAAGAATAATTTTGACAAAGAGAAGTATTATTTGAAATCCTTGGATGGGAGAAAGATGTCATTACTAGTGGATGGATCTCTTCTTCGATCTTATGTTCAGATCACATGACTTCTTCAAAGCCCAGGCCCCAAGTAAGTAGGTAGGTCGTCTTTTTTTCCTTGCATCTACATATTGATTACTCATGTTAGTTTATATACATTTCATTTTTCATTTTTCTCTACTTGCATATTGATTTCATGCTTAGTTTAGAAAATTTTGAAAAAATGCTAAAATTCTATTTTCTAGATTATTTTTCATTTTTGGGTTTTTGATATATATAGACAAAGGATGAGTGAAGACATCCTACTATTTATGTGTTTTTTGTCTTAGTGTGTGTAGGAACAGGTCTACCAGGAGATGTTGTGGTTCTCATGCACTCTACGATGAGCACATGTAGCCAAGTAGGATCTAGATGTTATCACCATTTTGTGGGATAAATAAGGAGATGATGTCTTGAGGCCCTCAAGTTGGATATATTGAGTGTCGAGAGACCACATGAATATAAATGTCCACTTGCACATATATAATCTCTCTCTATAACCACATTTTGATCCATTTTCAGCTTATCTACCACACCAGCTAGCTTATGGAAGGCATATGGGTCTTTCTCCATGTGGTACAAGTCATGTATTGTGGCAGGTAATCACCCTAATATTTGAGGCATTTAAACGTGTTGTATTTAAGTTGATTTTGATTATATAGAACACCTACTTGGACATTATGATTTTGACCCTATTTGACCTTGGTGAGTGTCATAGATTTCCTATTAAGTGACAAACCTTTGGGGAAGGGTTACAACTAAGGTTCCCTTGAGGGGTCATCATACCATTCCCGACCATACTTACCACTTTTCACTCATTAAACTCCCATAATATTTCCATCTTATAGGCCCTTTGACTTTAGTGACCCAACAAGGGCATGTACCTCATTTCATGGGAAGAAGGGGCTGAAGGCCCAAGGGGATGGTTGCCGAAAAAAGATAAGAGCCTAAAATAGAGCTTCTAGATGCTCTCCCAGTCAGGTCTTGAGGACAATGAACTAATTCTCTTGAAATAATTGAATACCTGGACAATATCAAACACATAATAAATATCCCTTTTAATATAATACTAACACAAGTGCATTACAATGCTTTACATGGTTACCCCTATGGCACTTTGTGGACCTCTTTTTTTAAGTGACATTGTGTTACTGCCCCCCAAGCTAATAGATTCACTATTGGTAGTGCAGACGTGTTTGGATCATTGATTAATTAATAAATGGTGATAAATGGGCTTGGAAAAAGGTTGCATTGAGGAAGAAGGTGCAGCACACCCACTACAAAGGAACCCATAAATGAGATAGTACGAGCCCTTACATGTCATGAATTCTAAACCTCTATCCACTACATGAGCTTGAAGGGGAATCCTTTGGAGTATCCCCTACTTGAGGGTTCTAGTCTACCCAATAGGAATTTTATGACACCCCTCGATCCCATACCTAAACTTGGTCAATTGTATAGGGTCTTGGAGAATTTTTTTAATTTGATGAGGTAGTTTTGATGCACATGTTTAGGTTATTTGTTTATTAGATGTGGTTTTCACTTGCCATGATATATTTACTTGAGAAATTTGGAGGGAATGCCTATTTGTTTTGCAAGACCTTGTTTAGTGGACAATTTTGGAGGGACAAGCCTAGCTTGGGCTTGCATGGGGATTGAATCACACAGGTTGGATTCCAAGGGCCCACGTGATGGATCATGATGAGGCCTAGAATACACCTTGGAAGACATAACCTATCCCTCACATGCCAAACAAAATTCATAGGAGGGGGAAAATGTCACTTCTTGGGGCTTGACGTCACCTAGGGCTAGGGTTTGTGGTGATGGAGGTATTGTGCATTGAAACTTGGCATGATTTGACCGGAGGAGACATTCATTGACCCTATCACATGAAGAGGAGGCTCTAGGAGCCTCAACGACCTCAATTTAATTCTCCAACGACTTGATAAAAGTGTCAAAACATCCCCTAATGGGGTGACATCATCTTGTTTTAGGGTTGTCCTTGTGAAAAAATAATTTTTAGTTGAATTTTTTAGTATTATATGTGTAAAAGGAAAAGATTGGGGTTGTTGATGCCTATCGTGTGGTTTACCTTAAAATTATGTGTACAATCATACTTGAGAACATTTTGTATAAGTAGAGATGAACTCTATTTCATTTTTAACATAACTCTCTCATTGTGAGAAGTACTTGGTTGAAATTTGCGCCCTCCTTGGGAAACATTCTCTCTCTTGTGCTCTTTTATCTTGGTTTCTTTATGCTATTGGTGGAAGATGTAGTGTGCTACCCTTCTTGGAGTTTTTATTTGGCATGTGTGGTGGATTTATCTTGGCAAGGATAGGTTTATCTTGTCATTTCTTGAGCTAGGAAAATATTACCTTGTTCATTCTTCATTCCTTAGTCACAAATTGTATTTGCCATATTTTCTTGGGGAGTATAAGGATTTAAAACCCCACCATTTATGTATCATTTTTTCTAGAAATTATTTATTGCACAAGGTTTTTCTAGGAGAAGTAAAAGGGTTTACACCCTCCTAGAATCTCCTAGCTTAACATTTGCTTTCCTTGGGGAGTAAGAGGATTTACACCCCCAAGGACATAAAATTGTTTTTCTCTTTATTTAATTGACTCCATAACCCAATAGATAAAGGCACTAGTATAAATTGTAGTGGAGAAATAAAATATTGAATTGATTAATGTGAAATTTTATGAATTGTAGGTTGTCTAAGTTGGATTCAATTCTTTGCCTTATAATCTTGATTAAGCCACTAGGGAGTCATATTTTACCAAGTAATTCTTTCTGCTATTATAAATCTTCATCTATAGCCATTAGGGGTGCAGAAAACCTAATCAAAATTCTCAAATAACTCTTGAATCAACCACTGAAATTTGCCTAAAGTTTTCCCACACAAACCACTAGTCCTAGCACATTTTTTGGTAGACTTTGAGGAAATTTTAGTGGTTGATCTTATTGCTTTAATAAATTTTTTGTTATAGCCAAAAGGATACAAAGTATTGTTGCAAGTATATTTTCTAACAGTGATCCAGGTGGATATCAATGGCCACCCACCTTTTCCGACTGGCTCAAAACAATGTTCTGGCAATTTTGGCAATTTACTATTTTTAGCAATTTTTAACTTCTGGGGCCATTTTGAAGGCCCAAATGAATGTTTTTTGAGATTGAGGTTATAAATAATATATAGAGGCATGATTGATCCCCTAAAAGGAATCTCCTCGATGATACCTTTCAAACGAGCTATTATACGCCTAAAACAAAGATCGTATGCAAAAGTTACGACCCTGGGAAGTTGATGTACTAACTTACCCAAACGGGGCCCACACGACTTTTGGCGCTTCATCTCCTAGGGTTAGGTTTTTGGATGTCTGGGGTTTTTTGTAATCTTGTTTATTGTAAAAATGCCTTTAGAGCCTCATTGTAATGATCTTCTTGCGAATGCGAGTAGCCGTCACAACTCTTCTCAGAGATAAGTTGCCACCATTCTAGCGAGTCTTTCACTCTGTATTTTTACAGTCTCTATACATTTCTTTCATTAATAGAAATCATGTATTACTGTATATTTGTGTTATGGTTACATATATGATACATTTCTGTTATATTATTGAATATTTGTGATATCTTTGCGCATTTCTCTATTATATCTCCACTCTCATTTCGTGCCAAAAATAATCCGGATCAGTGGTATCAGAGCAGGTTGTTCTTGATCATTTTTTTTCAGTGCATGTCCCCGATGAGGTATGAGTATAGCGATTTGGGTCTCGAGATTGTTTCTCTTAAGGAAAATCTCTCTCACACACCCAAGAAACCCTCAATGGCGGAAGAAAACAAAAATGATGGAGTAGGAGATCCTATAAGTCCATTGCTTGAGCAAGCTCTCACGCGACAGAGGGATGAAATGATGGAGAATTTTTCCTACATCCTTCAACCCCTCCTAATAGAATCAGGTGCATCTTCATCAAGCGACCACTTTGGAGGCACCTCGTTTTTTAAGGTACAATTCAATTTTGATATTCCTATATTTGAAGGTCAGATAGATGTGGATGCCCTAGATAAATGGTTAAATCTGTTAGAAGGTTATTTCTTTGTTCACAATTTTTTCGACAGAGAAAAGAACATCTTCACGCTCCTTAAGGCTCTCCCCCATGTCAAAAATTGGTGGGAAACTTATTGGGAGTAGAGTTCCACAAAGGAGTCTGGAATATATGGGGTTGATCCCACTTGGGAAATTTTTGTGGATGCGGTAAAGGAACAATATTACCCTATTTTCAACTATGAGGACCAGTACATGAGATGGACCACACTGTGGCAAGAGAGGGGCCAAGCGGTTCCGGATTTCACCAATACCTTCCATACCTTGTGCACCAAGATGGGTATCAAAGACTCCGAATGACATTTGGTTCTGAAATACCGTGGGGCTCTACACAGATACATCCAAACTGAAATGGATTTTCTGGACATCTCATCACTCAGTGTTTCCTATTGATATGTTATTAAAATTGAGAAGAAATTTAGGCACCAGAACAAACGGGAGTTTAGATTTGCAAATCTGCAACAGCCAAAGTATGACAAAGACAACCCTAACAAAAAGTCTCTCGAAAACCAATCCAAGCCACAAGACAAGAAGGGTCACTCGAAGACAAAGAAGGACACTAAAAAATGGTGTGATTTCCACAAAATCCCCTGGCACAACACCGATGAATGTCGCTCAAATTAGTCATTGGTGGCCAATATCAAAGACAATGAGTCGAACCCTGATTCAGAATCTGATTCTGAAAATACTGGTAAAGGAAGGATCATCGAAACAGACCCTGCTGCTATTGTCGCAACCGTATCAATTCAACCAAAAGAACCAACAGATCCTGAAGAGGGGGAGCAGATTTTTCATTCACAGATGTGGGTGAAGGGGACCCTGCTACATTTTATTGTTGATAACAAAATCTAGAAGAACCTCATCTCAGCAGAGGTCGTCAAATAGTTTGGATTGTCGACAACACCACACCCACAACCATACAACATCGGGTGGCTTTGCCAAGGACAAGATCTTTGTGCCATCTATTAGTGTCTATTGTCATATGAAATCCATCCCTTTAAGGATGAGGTATTATGTGATGTTTCCCCACTGAATGTCTATGATGTTCTCTTGGGCCAACCATATATGTGGAAGCGCCATGTTGTTTATGAGTCTTGACCCTGTAGTGTCATTGTTACTTTGGGGGGTCATCTCTATAGAATACCAAAGGTAGTTTTGACTACTGTTCCACCAAAAAAGTGCCACAAGGTAGTATCTCATTCTGCAAAATTCAGCTTCTTCAGAACCTGTTCAAAAGGGGAATATAAGGACATTGGAACCACTACAACCTCGCCCCAAGCACCTTATATCCAACAGAAGCAAGTCGACAAGGTTGCAGAAAAGCACAAAGATTCCTTTTGTACACCATCCTCTCATGTATCCCAACTTGTTGAACAACCTCAACCTTAACAGGTTCGTGACAGACTTCCACAAACTGAGCAATGTGACGTCTCCAACAAGGCAAGCAACTTACCAGGATGCAAATTCAGCAAACGCTTTTCCCTCTCCCCTGAGAACTCAACGCAATGGAGATCATTGCTTCCTAAGGAGGGAGGATTGATCCAAGTGGATATCGATGGCCACCCACCTTTTCCAACTAGCTCAAAATAGTTTTCTAGCAATTTTGGAAATTTACTATTTTTAGTAGTTTTTAATTTCCGGGGCCATTTTAAGGGCCCAAATGAAGGTTTTTTGAGATAAAGGTTCTCATTTATGTTTGAATGAATAATTGAGCCCCCAAAATTAATCTCCTCGACGATACATTTCCAACGAGCTATTATACGCCTAAAATGGAGATCGTATGCAAAAGTTACGACCCCTGGAAGTTGATGTACTAACTTACCCAAACGGGGCCCACATGACTTTTGACGCTTCATCTCCTAGGGTTAGGTTTTTGTATGTCTAGGGTTTTTGGCATTCCTATTTATTGTAAAAAGGCCTTCAGAGCCTCATTGTAATGATCTTCTTGTGAATGCAAGTAGCTGTCACATCTCTTCTCAGAGATAAGTTGCCACCATTCTAGCAAGTCTTTCACTTTGTATTTTTACAGTCTCTGTACATTTCTTTCATTAATAGAAATCATGTATTAATATATATCTATGTTATTGTTACATATCTGATACATTTATGTTATATTATTGAATATCTGTGATATCTCTGTGCATTTCGTTATTATATCTCCACTCTCATTTCGTGCCGAAAATAATCCGGATCAGACAACCCCTTTTCATTGCTAAAGTCCAATGTTATCTTACTTGAGTTGATCTAGTTGTTTCTAGTTTATCTCTTGCTCTTTCAACTATAATTTTAGCAACTTTTTTGCAGCATTCATTATCATTTTCATTGTTGGTATATATTATTACTAACTTCTACAACCAGGGACAACAATATTAATTTTCTTTTCCATCATATACTTGGGCTTGTATCTTTATTTTCCTTCTGTCTCAGGCATATACAATCAACATTTGCAAGGTCTACTACTTCTTGGAAACCCTTGGATACCACCAAGACCTTACTCAAGCCATTCTCCATAGATAGAAACTTGGCCTATAGGGGAATTCATTCATACATCACACTTTTAATCGTGTTCCCCCTTAGGGTCACTGGGATTCCCCCCTTGAGGTGATTCTATCATCTTTGAAGTGATGGGAACACCTATATAAGGTGATAGTGGGTAGGTTCTCTCAAAGTTGACACCATTTTGATGGTTGGGTCAAGATTTTCCCAACCTACAAGTTGTGCAATAACAAGATTATAGGATCAATTTCTATTGTAATGGAGGGTGTTGGAGCCTCCCTAAGCATACAATATCATTGCATAAGGGCAGGATAAGACGAAAAATAGGAGCCATCAATTTAACGATGCTAGGTTATCATTGAAAGAAATTTGGAACACACCTAGAGAAGCATATTGAGTCACCTTGACTTGAGGATTTTCTACACCAATTAGAGATGAGGGGATGTTAGGGAAGATGCAATGGAGGTAGAAGTAGTTTCCATCACTGTGGAAGGAACATAAGAGGTTATGGTGGCAATGTTGGACATGATTTATATTTTTTTAGGTAGAATTAAACACACCTCGATGGGGGCCTATGGATTGGCCCCCAAATGAAGGGAATTTGGGGAAAACCAAGTTGGACATTGGGTTCAATGCTTCCCACGAGTTTCACGACACTGGTTAACCCCCTCTCATGGATCCTAACTCCATTTATTATGGAGGAGACTAACATATGTAGTTTTTGGTCTAACGGAAATCATATTCCAACAAATGGTATCAAAGAAATAGGTCTCGAGTTCGAAACTTGCTCGACATGTGCTAGGGAGAGATTGTTGGACAATGGGTTTAGTGTTTGTTGTGAGTTTCACAACATGGGTTAACCCCCTCTCGTGGATCCTAAATTTGGTTTTTTTGGCGGAGACTAACACTTGTGAGTTTCATTATAACAAAAATCATTGTCCAACAAACCCATTCCCCCCAACAGAGATTAAGATGGGCTAGAAAAAAAAATGGTTCATTTTGTTCTTTTTCAGCCAATGGTTTCAACTCACTGTAATCAAATCTTGGCTAAGGAGTTAGGGTTGAAATATAATTTATATTAACATATTAGGGTTAATTGAAGCTACTTTTATCCCTAAAATAATGTATGGTGAATAATTGAGTTAAACAATGAGATAGAGAGAGGTGTTCCTCTCAACTACATTGGTCTTCTCGATTAATTGTTTCTAGGATATATCTTATTTATATTATGTGAATGTGATGTTGTTTTTCTTATGTTCTAGACTATGTTATCATTATTATTTATCTTACATAGGGTTATTAATAGGGAAAATTTTAGCGTCTATATATCGCCCATGGGATAATTTTCCATGCCTTTTCCAAAAATAATATTCTCCAATTTCCATTTTTTCTAAAAGTGATTCACCCAAATTCTATAGAATAAAATTATTTTACCTTAAAAAGAGCCCAAAGTTTATAGAAAATATTAAAAATCCTTGGAAATTTGAATATTTTTACAAAAATATCGCCAAACATTTTATAGTTTACATATTAAGGACTAATAAGATTCAACAAGGTTTCTACATTCAAAGATAAATTTCCATCCTTAAAATTGTACCCAATTATAAAAATATTCATTTGGTATTAAAGTGAAGTTATTGGCTTCCGAGGTGTTATCCTTTGATTTGTGCATGAGAAGGACTCTTGATCAACTAGACCAAATGTTATCAACTAGAAGATTTTGCAAAAATATTTGAATTTAGATGCAATTTTTTTAGGAAAGTCATTTTATTGCAATGTGAAGGAACACATATATGGAAAGGCCTACGCGTATGGGAAAATTTACAACAAAGGTTAACAGACAAAAAAGGACGTGATCAATTTTTTATTCATGTTGACATTGACCTTGAGGTTTATTGGAATACTCAAATCAAAACTTGTCTACCATTGTGGCTATTGCACTAAAATATTTGTACAATATTCATCCCTTGCAGCATACTTGGAATGCAAGTAGAGTAGTCCATGGGGAAAGCAGGAATGCAAAATCAGGTTGACTTTGTAGGTTGTTTGATGAATCTATTCAATGATATGGTCTTGGAAATTGAGAAGAATATCACAAAATTTCCTTGGTTTTATTAGAATTGCATGCATCTATGGACATTGAAGAAAGACGTGATTATGGTTATGAAGATGCAGTGGAAAATTATATTGTAGAAGTGAGAAGAATGTTGCAGCTATAGTTAGAATTTTTTTCCATGATTGGAACACGAAAAAATTCATGGCTCTATTGAGAGTCTTCCAAATATTTGAGTGACAAGTACATGTTGATGTGACAGAGTGGAAGTGACAGGTTGATGTGCTAGTGACAGTGACAGATTGATGTGACAGTGGCATTGACAACACCAATGGTAGTGACAGGTTGAGTGTACACTTATATTTCAGGGAAGCAAGATGGGGCAAGGAAAGGGGGTTGTAGCCTCCTTTTGGTTGGTGGTAGAGAATACAGGGAGTTGGAGATTCCTTTAGGTTGGAGCCTTTAAATAAGGAGGTTGTATCCTCCTTCCAATCGGAGAAGGAGAACACAAGAATTTGGATCTTCCTTCAGATTAGAGCTTGTAAGTCAGGGGGTCATAGATTCCTTCCAATTGTAGCTGGAGAATTCATAGAGTTGTAGCTTCCTTCAGGTTGGAGCCTGTAAATAGCAAGTTGGAGCCTCCCTCCAGTTGGTGCAAGAGAATTGTGAAGTTGGTGCTTCCTATGTATGTATTATTGATATATATAAGAAATCATTCCATATCTTTCTCCCATTTGGGTTTCCACGTAATTTTTGGTGTATTGTGTATATGTGGTTGTTTATTATGCACTAATGAATGATATTGTTTATCATGCAATGATATACTGAATGCATAAGTGATAAAATATTGAATACTATTGATAAAGTTTAAGTTTATATATATATTGATTGAAAGTGGTAAAAATTGCTCATAATGATTCACCCCCCCTCAGTATTCCAACAAATTATGGCTCCCAAAAATGGGTACAAATATAGATAGATGATTGGATAAAAACCGTGTGAATCTTTGGATTCTATTACAATTGACTTCAATTGGTTTACTATTTTACTACCATTCAGTATTCATTTGATTTCCACTCGACCTCCTATCAAATGACCTTTTAACTTCCCATCAAACATTTTTACTTCGACTTCTCAGTCAATCACTTTGACCTTCAACTTAAACATCTACTCGACTTAATTTGTTGATCGACTTATCACCCAACCAATCCACCTCGACTAGATAATCGGATGAGTGTTGTTTCACTACAAAGAACAAAACAACCCAAAATTCTCCCTCTTGTTGTCTTCTTTGTTGATATAGGAGAACATGAACATATGTTCACTGAGCCAAGGTAGAAATTCCCATTTCCTCTCTACACCAAGAGAACTTCACAACACTCACAAAATTGTTCAAAGAGTTTGCTATGTTTTCCAAAGTGTGTACCTTATCCAACAACACCTTCTTTATTTCTACCATGTCTCTCATGAAATGGTATTGTACATCAATATGCTTTGTCCTCAAATGGTACATTGAGTTCTTTACCAAAATTATTGTGCATTGACTGTCACAATTTATACCCAATCCCTAGACATAGTAAATGAAACCATACTATGTCTTTTCTTCCATGAGTGGCTACCATGTATTCAAGTTTTTTTGTCGACAAGGCTATGACCACCTATCGTTTACTCATCCAACTAAATACTCCACCAAACATCTTGAACACATATCCATTGGTTGACCTTCATCAATCTAGATATCCATCCTAGTTGATCCAAATTATTTTGAGAATAACATGAAGGAAAAAATATAACAAAGATATAACAAGGAAATACAAATATATATTGCAAGGAACACAGTAATACAATAAAACTCAGATTCTATTAATGATTGTCTAGAATACAAAATATTGTAAAATGCAAAGAGAACAAGCTATCTAGAATGGTGGTATCTTATCTTTGAAGAAAGATGTGGTGGATACACTCATTCAAAATAATATTATTACAATGAGTCTCAAAATTCCTCTTTAATATAAAGCATAAATGAGAAAACCCTAATCATCCAAAAACCTAACCCTAGAAGAAGAATCACCAAAATATTGGTGGGAAATTTTTTCATACAATCTATGTTTGGGGTGCTCGGTACTCTGTCAGAAAGGTCTATATGAGGAGTAAACATTCCAAATGTCAAAATAGAGGCCTGTGACATCTATTGGGCATTTCCAAGTCAAAAAAACATAGTTTAGGGCCTCAAAATGGCCCCGGAAGTTTGGGACCCGAAAAAATATAAAAAAAAAATGTCAAGATAGAAACTTCAATTTCAGCCAGTGGAATAGGTGGGAGACCATTGATGTCTACCTCTATAATTCCTTCCCCCTTAGGAATAAATGGTATCCATTTCATCAATCTCCTCCATCAGATGGGGAAACTTCTACTAAATCTGACTCGGTGTGAGCCACTTTCCCTGTTGAAGAAATTACCCTACTTTGACAACCTGATAGAGTTGGATGTTCTGTTGGCAGGTGCCCTTCATATTGGTGTCCATAATCTGATCAAATATATATTGTTCAATGTAGTCAAGATTTATCTTTGTAGGGTCCAATTTCTTGGTCACGTTTGACATGTCTAGAAGAGTTGGAAAATATGGTTGAAGCAGTTCCACATTAAATACCAGGTGCAGGCCAAGGAAAGGAGGAATAATTAATTCAAAATTAGTGTCACGCATAGCCTTGGTGATGGTGTAATTCCCATATCGTAGTGGGAGTAGCTTTTGATGCATTCCATTGAGGCGCTCTTTCTGCAAATGAAACCATACCTTATTTCCCACCTAAGACTTGTGTGGTACCTGATGTTGATTGTGGCCATGCTTGTACTTGGCATTGGATTTATTCAAAATATCATGAACATTTTGTTAGATGTGATAGGTTCTCTCAAAAACTTTGGCTGCTCGATCATCCTCGGTATGAGCATGGGAGGAATTTTCCTTTGCAACTGCAATGGGCAGAGCTATGTCAATAGAGGCCAATGGTTGGAACCCCAAGCACACTTGAAAAGGGTTGTGTCCAATAGAGATTTCGAGGGATATATTGATGCAGACCCCCCTCCTCTATAAGGGATGTGTGACCTCCCGGTCTTAGGATCTTCTCAATCCCGACTTGAAACAACATTTGGTTCCCTGCTAGAACCTTTCAGCAACAATCCGCAAGTCTTTGCAAACTTCCACTCGTGTGCTCAAGTGCCAAAATACCAGTCTCCTCCAAGTCACCACACCCATGACCATGCACTTAATTGAAAAGGTGCATTGCGACTTTGGTTATCAGCCATATGAGTCAATCGACTCCTCGTCCTTTGAACTCGCGACTCCCAAAATTGCGAAATGGGATTATCTTGTATTAGCTCCTCCCTTTACTTCCGCCAACGTGACCTCCAGATATAACCTGGGGCTAACCTTCCAAGAGCATCAGGATTTCATGTATCGATAATTACCGTTGCGATTCACCACCCTTCTCTCGATCCTCCAATACCCGAAATTGAGAATTTTTGGAGCATCAAATCAACGGTCACCAACATCTCTCCAGTCAACGGCTGTGATCGAATCGTGATTTCATGTTTCGCGAGTTCTTGCAACCTTCTACCTCCAAATTCCCGATTCATGAATTCATGAAATGGTGATCAGTTTCCATGTGTCCGCCCTCGATAAACGGCTATGATTATTTCGTGGATTTGGATTTCGTGAATTATCCATGAATCCACCTTTTGACCTTCTTCAACCTGCAAGTCAGCGAAACAATAATATATTGCCATGTGTCCCTTCAATGGAAAGTCTCGATGATTTTGGGATTTTACATATCAGGGTTTCGTGAGTTTCGATTCTACTTCTTCCAATTTATTTGATCTTGCAAAATTCTGATAAATCCTTGCGCTAACTGATGCACTGCTTCTCTGAAATCTAACGGTTTAGAAAATTTTAGCTCTTCCCAAGGAAATCTCCACCCTCAATCCTCCTTCAGGCTTTCAATCTCTTTGTTCCTTCTCTGAACACTTCAAGTCTTCAAAACTTAGAAATTTTTCTAACTACTTCTTCTCAAGGATTAAATCCACTATTCCTCCTGATCTTTATCAATGAAACTTGACCTCGGCCCTTCACACACTTGTGTTCTATGTATTTGTCAAAAGACTTCCTGATGCCCTCCTAGAATACTCTACGCTCAACCTCCCGAGCATTCAAACTTTAACATAAGTTTGTTCTTGTGTGCACTCCTTGTGCTCAATACGCACACTCTGCATATGAAATCTCCCCGCTATCTCTTCTGAGCTTTAAGTCGAAATAGACTTCTTCATGTGCACTTCTTGCACTCTGAATGCATGCCTTACACAACCTTACAGAAGAGAAATAATTGAACACATTCAATTATTCATTCCTACACTATGAACATCATTCATTCACAATGCATAACAACACATTCAAGCCATAACAAATATCACACTACGTATGTGGGTCAATTTTCTCTATTCTATTCAATTTCAAAGAGAAAACATAAGTATAGTTGCTATCTCCTGCGATTACAGACTGAAAATTTGTCTAAAGACACAGATCTTTCTCGATCTCCTTCCTCCTACCTAAATACTATTACACCTTCTTTGTTTAGGTGGTTACCTACTCTACTGACTTAATACAATCTAATGACTAATGTGGGAATTTATCCTACACCTGTAATACATTTGTTTTGTAAATAAAAAATAGATCCTTGTATTATATCATCATGTGTGTACATTTGTATACTGTTTGGAAGCCACCTGTTCTGCCACATAAGGGAAACCAGAACAGGTGGCTCCAAACAGTGGTATGACGATAGTTGCAGTATTTCAAATTACAAAAATTGGAGCAAAAGTTGAGAGTTTTAGCAGGAGATTCTTTTCCCGTAACTAGCCTAAGGCACACCTTTTCCATAACTATCCTTAGGCAAACTTCTGCCAGAGTCGCCATTTCTATGATGGTTACAAAAATGTCAAAAAGAGTAAAAATAAAATCACTATTCATTCTGAAAATGAGAATTGACATGAACCAGAGACAAGGGTAGGCCGCATCAAGCTTTTGGTGAACCTGGACATCCATAGATGGTGTAGGCCAGGATGAACTTTTGCTTGCAAGTGGGGCATTGAGCCTGAGAAGGGGCATCTGAGAGTGCTTCAAAAAATAGATCTAAACGTTGATGGATGGTTCTTTGGCCGTACTCCTGCTCGTCTTGCCACTGTCGTATGTCAAAGAGAAGCTCCAAGTGCTCTTTTGCGAGATGAAACGTGTGGTGTGAGCCATTGTCAGCCCCGTCAGTGCCTTCTTCAATGATCTTTCTTGTGTCTTCAGCACCGTCATTTCCTTTGTCAGCACCAGCCTTGCCTGTGTCTTCAACACTGTCATTGTCTTCTTTAGTGCTAGCCTCCCCTGTGTCTTCTCCATCTTTTGATAGCTACCAACTTGGGGGGATCTCCTCCTCCACAATGCAGCCCCTTTCCCACCAGGGAGGTTGAAAGTCTCGGGAGGTGGAGGGGATGAGAGCCACAAGGGACTCATGCAAATGAAAAAGGCTTGGGCCAGGCTAAGGAGGTGGCTCAACTTCTTCCACCTTCGTGCCTGAATATTGAGGTGATGGAAGTGCTTCCTCCTTAAATGTGTTGGGGAGAGCCAAAGCAAGCTGGGATGGCTGAGGAGAGAGCTCGGTCGAGGAAAGGGTTTCAGGTTTGGGGATGCGTAGGGGAAGTGGAGCTTGAGTCTGGGGCGAGGTGGGTAGGTTTTCCTCTTTTGGAATACATAGGGTAGATTGATCTTTGTTGGAGGGTCTGTGTGGTTGGCTGAAATGAGCTATCAAGGATCTCTGAGAAGCTGTGAGCCGATTATCTTGAGTGAAGGAATTTTTGTTCCTTTTGGAACGCCTTGGATTACCTCTGTCTTGAGGCATGGTGGGAACTAGGGAGTGAGATAAATGTTGGTCTGAGGAAATGCAGAGGTCGCCCTGAAGGTAAGTGAAGAGGCCAGAAGGGTCGAGAAGCACATAGCATAGGCGGTAGTTAGCAAACATTGGGTGGGAACAAACACCTTGGTTATTTTTTATGTCATTGAGAGCCATTGAGGTCCCTCTCATCACCAGTGAAGGCTGATGGGACTGGTTCAAGCCTCTAGTACTAGTGGCCTGGATGGAGCGCTCCTCCATGGGCTTCCACAGACACACTGAATTAATATCCCCTATGGTGTATGCCATGGGGAATTAATATCATCAGGGGTGGAGGCTTGGGGTATTAACTCCCCCCACCACCTACTCCTACCACCTGTCCCCCCTCTCTTGCAATTTGTCACCCCATTTGGGTGTAAACCTATAATACATTACAATCATGTAAGGATTTACATTGATTTCGTCATTTCAAATGGTGGCCCGATTTTATACAACCAAAATTAATTAACAAGATATCAAAACAAATCTTCACATCTCTATCAGCTGGTTAAAGGTTGGTTCGGCCCTTTCAAGGTGTTGAAGTGTCAATTCGCTTCCACGTCCTCTCTTTCTTTTATTTGACAATGATGCTCTTGCATCATAATCCTCTGGCCAAAATATTCATGGACTCCTGTCCATGAGCTCCTGCATTGTTTTTCCATGCTTCAAAATATCAGGTTCAGTTACCCAACTTGAATCTTCCACAGGGCGATCCTTCCATTTCACTAAATATTATGGATACATATTTCTTCTGGTTTTCCTTCCAACTCTTTGTTCTAAAATTTTCTCCATCTGAGGTTTTTCTACTGTAGGCATATGTTCTTCCCACTGAATCTCTTCTTTATCATCCAATTCTCCTATGTCATCTTTGTTATAAGGATATGAATCTACGACATTGAATATTTGTGATATCCCAATATTGTCTCACAACTCAATCTCATAAGCATTGGCCACAAATTTTCTAATAATCTTGCATGGTCCTATCTTCTTCATCTTCAACTTATTATATGTTCCTCTTGGAAACCTCTCCTTCCTCAAATGAGCTAAAAATTCATCTCCCACTTCAAATTGAACTTCCCTTCTTTTCTGATCAACTCTGTCCTTATACTTTTGATTACTATCTTGTATCTACCTCCTAACTTGATCATGAAGTCTTTGCATTCCTGTAGCAAAATATTCTGATCCAGCACTCCTAAATTCATCTTGTTTCAACTCTCTCAATTCTACAACCCCTCTTGGTTGTCTTCCATATACTATCTCGAATGGAATTTTTTCGGTGCTCCTATTAACTGAATTGTTAAATGCAAATTCTGTCTGTGCCAGAATCTGATCCCATTGATGACCTTGTTCAGTGACTAAACTCCTTAACAAATATCCCTGACTCCTATTCACTACTTTAGTCTGTCTGTCTGTCAGAGGGTGATATGATGAACTAAAAGATAAGTTAGTTCCTAACCTCTTCCATAGAGTCCTCCAAAAGTGTCCCACAAACTTAGTATCCCTATCTAAAACTATGCTTCTAGGCAATTCATGTAATCTCACAATTTCTCTGAAAAACAAATTGGCTATGTGTGTAGTGTCAATTGTTTTCTGGCATGGTATAAAATGTGACATCTTGGAAAATCTATCGACCAAAAAAAATATGGAATCACTTCCCTTCTGGGTTCTAGGAAATCTCAATACAAAATCCATACTAATTACATACCAAGGCCTTTCTGGAATAGGCAATGGTTGATACAAACTAGTGTTTTGTCTCTTTCTCTTTGCATGTTGACAAATCTTACATCGGTCTACAAATTTATTCACATCTGCTCTCATACATGGCCAATAATACAAAATACTCAGTTGTGAAAATGTTTTTTCCTGACCAAAATGTCCGGCTAGACCTCCACTATGTTTTTCTTTCAAAAAATTATCTCTCATTGAACATCTTGGTATGCACAATTGGCTTCCTTTAAACAACAATCCATCCTAGATTAAATATTCTGACCATGAGCGGTTATCCCTTAACAAAGGATTTCCATATGCTTCATAAGCCTCCTTAAAATCTGAATCTTCTTGATACATTTCCTTAATGTGTTCAAACCCTAAGGTCTTCACTTGGAATTCCTGTACAACCAAACTTCTCCTGCTCAAAGAATCTGCAACTTTGTTAGCACTTCTAGAAATATGTTTAATGAAATTTAAGTAAAATTCTGCATGAATTCTACCCACTTAGCAAGTCTCTGATTCAACTTCTCTTGTCTAGTAATAAATTGCAATGGTTTATTATCACTATACAAGAAAAACTCCTTTGGAATTAAATAATGCCTTCATTTTTTCAGAGCTTGAATCACTGCATAAAAATCCTTGTCATATGTAGAATATTTATCCTTAGCATCATTCAACTTCTCACTGAAATAAATAAGCGGTCAATTATCTTGACTCAAAATTTCTCCAATGGCTATTCCACATGCATCACACCTCACCTGAAATGTCTTTCCAAAATCTGGTAAAACCAGAACTGGTTGCTCTGTTATCTTCTTTTTCAACACTCTGAAACTTTTCTCAGCCTCCTCCATCCAATTAAAAGACTTATGTTTCTTCTTCACAGTTTCCATCATGGGTGCACATATACCACTAAAATTTCTAATAAACTTTCTATGAAAGATTGCTAAACCATGGAAACTTCTCACCTCAAATATGCTCCTGGGTGACGAACATTCTTTGATTTCTCTCACCTTTTCTCTATCCATCTTCAATTCATTTGAAGAGATCACAAAACCCAAATATATAAGCTCTATCTTCATAAAAGAATTTTTCTTCAGGTTTATTAACAACTTTTCTTGTTGCAATCTCCTCATCAATAATGTCAAGTGTTTCAAATGTTCTTCCTCTGTTTTGTTGAAAACCAATATATCATCCAAATATACAATAACAAATTTACCTATGAATTCCTTCAGTACTTCATTCATCAACCTCATAAATGTACTTGGAGCATTTGTCAATCCAAATGGCATGACTAGCCATTCATACAAACCTTCATTTGTTTTGAATGTTGTTTTCCATTCATCTCCCTCTCTCATTCTTATCTGATGGTATCCACTCTTCAAGTATATTTTTGAAAAATAGCTTGCTCCACTCAAAATGTCCATCAAATCATCCACCCTAGGTAAAGGAAATCTATACCTGATGGTGATCTTGTTGATAGCTCTAGAATCTGTACACATTCTCCATCGTCCATCCTTCTTTGGACTCAATGCAGTTGGCGCTGCACATGGGCTTAGGCTTTCTCTGACTAAATCGTTATCCAACAACTCCTAAAATTTCTTTTTAACCTCTTCATTCTCTCGAGGTGTCAAACTATACGTTGCATTATTTGGTAAAATGGCTCCTGGAATTAAGTCGATATGGTGGTTAATACTCCTAATAGGTGGTAATGAGTGAGGCAACTCATCCACTACTATGTCAAAAAAATTCTCCAACAATTCTTGTATCTCTTCAGGTAAATCATCCACATAAGTATTGGTAAGGATAACTCTTGGTTTCCTCACTACAACAAATTGCATTTCTTGATCTTTCTTGATCTCCTTCAATAGTTTATTCCCACTCATGAGAAGTATTGTTGTACTGGCTTCTTCCTTTTCTTTCTTCTCTTCTATGTGCAGTAACATATGGGTTCTATCATTCTTTTCCATAGTATAAGTATTTTTTCTCCCATCATGAATAACATTCCTATCAAACTTCCATGGTCTCCCCAACAAAATATGAAAAACATCCATAGGAATTACATCACATAGAATTTCATCCTTATAGATTCCTATTTTAAATTCAACTTTACATTGTTGACTTACCATTACTTGATTCCCTTTCCGCAACCATGATACTTTGTATGGACTTGGGTGTGCATTTGTCTTCAGATCCATCTTCTCCATTGTCTTTGTTGATAATATATTATCAGTTCTCCCGCTGTCTATAATCATCTTACAAACTTTTTCCTTTGTATTACAAGAAGTTCTGAACAACCTCATTCGATGAACTGAATCTTCTATTTCTTTCTCTGGTTTTAGAAGAAATTTTCTCATCATAAGATTTTGTCCTCCTTCTGCTTCTTCTGCTTCTACATTATTTTGAGATTCCAACATGTGTGCTTCTCCTCCTCCTTCTCTCTTCCTCTCGAGACATTCCCAAGACATTCCCAAGACACATGCCCTGTCTTTCCACAGGCATAACATTTAACTCCACCTCCTCTACTTCTTCCTCTTCCTCGAGGAAAATAATTTCTCCCACCAAACGGTCTTCTTTGGGAACTTCCTCCTATTTCAAAGAGACCATATGGTTTCTCATTCTCATTCTTAGCTTCTAGTGCCTTGTCATAGACAACTCCCTTACCTCTATTTAAACCTATACTTTTGTTCCATTGGTTCTGGTTTCTGGCCAACTTTTCCTCTTCCTTCAGTGCAATCTGATAAGCATCTTCCATTGTCCTCACAATCATCATACTAATTTCATCCTGAATTTCATACCTCAAACCATTTATATACCTGGAAAAATTTTCATCATCCTTCTGTCTTTGTCCAGTCCTAATATTCAGCCTATAAAATTCTTCTGTATACTCTTTCACTATCATACCCCTCTATCTCAGGTTCCGCGACTTCTTGAACAACTCTATATGATAATACCTAGGTATGAATTTAGCCTTCATTTTGGCTACCATCCTGTCCCAATTCTTTATCTTATGTTTTCCTTTACTCCTCCTTTCTTCTTGCAATTCATCCCACCACAGTGTTACATGTCCTTTTAATCTCATGACAGGATGTCTCACCTTCCTTCCTTCCTTCCTCAACCTCTTCATAGTTGAAATACTTATCTAGGGAACTTATCCAGTCCAATAGCTCTTCGGCATCCAAGTTACCTTGATACATTGGGACATCCAACTTCTCTCTAGCTCCCAACTTCACAACAACTTTGAATAAACGTTCTTTAGCTGCATCTTCACCTATAATTTCTTCAACTTCTATTTCTTTGTTTTCTGCATCACTGGCATCTTCAGCAGCATGTGTTCTCCTTTGCATTGCTTCCATCACTTCCAAACTTGCATGAAGTTCTCTAACTTCTCTTCCTACAACATATTTTTCCATAGGTGGCCTTATGCGTATCCTCAGTGGCATCACTTCAACTGTTCCTAACACACTGAGTTCAACTTCAAATCTTTAAACCTAGATTTGATACCACTTGATGCAGACCTCCCTCCTCTCCAAGGGTTGTGCAACCTCTCGGTCTTAGGATATTCTCAAGGCCGACTTGAAACAACCTTCGGTTCCCCGCTGGAACCTTTCAGCAATAAACCACAGGTCTTTGTAGACTTCCACTTGCATGCTCAAGTGCCAAAATACCAGTCTCCTCCAAGTGACCACACACTTAATTGAAAAGGTGTGTCACGACTTCGATTATTGGCCATATGAGTCAATCGACTCCTCGTCCTTCGAACTCTCGAGTCCCAATATTGTGAAAGGGGCTTAACTCATATTATCTCCTCCCTTTACTTCCGCCAATGTGACCTCCATCTATAACCTGGGGCTAACCTTCTGAGCCCATTGGGATTTCACGTATCCGGAATTACCGGTGCAATTCAACACCATTCTCCCAATCCTCCAATACCCGAAATTGTGAATTTTCAGAGCACTAAATTAATGGTCACCAATAGATCTCCAGTCAATGGCTGTGATTGAATCATTATTTCATGTTTCATGAGTTATTGCAACCTTCTACCTCCAAATTCCTAATTCATGAATTCGCAAAATGATGATCTGTCGCCACGTGTCTGCCCCCGATGAATGGCTATGATTATTTAGAGGATTTGGATTTCGCAAATTCTCCATGAATCCACCTTTTGACCTTCTTCAACCTACAATTCAGTGAAACACTAATCTATTTCCATGTGTCCCTTCAATGGACGGTCTCGATGATTTCGGGATTTTTCATATCGGGGTTTCATGAGTTTTGGTTCTAATTCTTCCAATTTCTTTGATCTTGCGAAATTTCGATAAATCCTTGCGCTAACTGATGTGCTACTTCTCTGAAATCTAACGATTTAGAAAATTTCATCTCTTCTTAAGGGGATCTCGACCCTCAATCCTCCGTTGGGCTTTCAATCTCTGTGTTCCTTCTTTGAACACTTCAAGTCTTCAAAACTTAGAAATTTCTATAAGTACTTATTCTCAATGAAACTTGACCTCAACCCTTCACACACTTATGTTCTATGTCTTTGTCAAAATACTTCTGACGTCATCCTGGCATACTCTGCGCTCAACCTCCTGAGCATTCAAACTTTAACATAAGTTTTTTCTTGTGCGCACTCCTTATGCTCAATGCACACACTCTGCATATGAAATTTCCCTGCTATCTCTTCTGAGCTTTAAGTCAAAACAAACTTCTTCATGCGCACTTCTTGCACTCTGCATGCACACCTTAAACAACCTTACAGAAGAGAAATAATTGAATAGATTCAATTATTCATTCCTACACTATGGACATCATTGATTCACAATGCATAACAACACAGTCAAGCCATAACAAATATCACACTGCGTATGCGGGTCAATTTTCTCTGTTTTATTCAATTTCAAAGAGAAAACATAAGTACAGTCACTATCTCCTTTGATTACAAACTGAAAATTTGTCTAAATACCTAGAGCTTTCTCACTCTCCTTCCTCCTACCTAAATACTATTACACCTTCTTTGTTTAGGCGATTACCTACTCTACCGACTTAATACAATATAATGACTAATGTGGGCATTTATCCTACACCTGTAATACATTACAGTTGTGTAAGGATTTACATTGATTCTATCATTTCAAACGGTGGCCCGAGTTTACACAACCAAAATTAATTAACAAGATATAAAAACAAATATTCACACCGCTATCCATTGGTCAAAGGTCGGTTTGAACCTTTCAAGGTGTTGAAGTGTCAATTCACTTCCACGTCCTTGCTTTCTTTTATTCGACAATGATGCTCCTGCATCATCTATTGTAGCTATTTTGAAAATAAGGAGTGATTTCATCCCATGTGTGTAGATGTTTGGAATTGTACATCCTCAGGATATGGAAAATCATCTTGTTGACTACCTTTATTTTTCCATCAGTCTGTGGGTGGAAGGTAGTCGATTTGGATATCTCGGTGTCCATCATCGACCATAGGATGGACCAAAAAGTAATCAGCAACCTACAATATTGATCTGATATAATATTTCATGGGGTCCCAAAATGAACCCAAACATGTTCAAAGAATATCTTAGCAGTGGCCTCAACTGTGATTATCTTCTTACATGGTGCCAAAAATACCATCTTAGAGAATCGATCAACTACAATGAAGAAACAGTCATTCACATTCTTGGTTGAAGGTAGACTGAACATGCAATCCATGGATATGGACTCCCAAGGTCTATCTAGATTAGTCAGAAGTGTGTATAGCCCCTATTTCTTGATGTTGGGATTGGCAATGGTGCAGGTAGTGCAAGCTCTGATGTATTTGTGGACATATTGTCAAAGCTTTAGCCAATAAAAATGAATTTTCATTACAAACATTGTTTTTTCCACACCAAAATGTCATGTTGCTTGGTTGTAATGAGCTTCCCAAATCATCTTTGCATGCTTGCTTGAAGGAACATAGAGATGGATCAGATGAAATAGAAATCCATCATGGAGATGAAAGTCTAGAACATTTTTTCTCGTGTTCAATGTATGATAGGTAGAAGAAAAGTTAGAGTCATTATTATATAATTGTGGCCACCCAGATGTCCCATTCCCACAATAGTTAATAACTATGGTTAGTGCCACAACCGAGGGTCGAATGAGGCAATATGTGGCATCGTTGGTGTTGTACTTCTTGTACTTGATGTTCAAGTGGAATTCCTGCAGGTAAATGGACCACTTATGATGGTGTTCATTCTATAACTTTTCTTGCGTCTACATGAATTTCACAGGCCTATGATTAGTATGGATGATCATCTCCTTCAAAATGTAATTCGTATATACTCGGCATGCCTGCATAATGGATTACATCTCTTTTTCGTAGGTGGGGTATCTGCAAACAACATCAGATAGTGTTTCACTGTGATAGGCCACCAGATTGCCATGCTAAGTGAGGACTACATCAATAGCATAATTTGAAGCATTTATCTCAATATCAAATGGTTTTTTCAGGTCTGGAAGAATAAGTATTGGTGCTTAGTAGAGGCAGAATTTCAAATCCTCCAGTGCTTTCTGTTACCACTCCAAGAATCACTCTAGGTTGTAGATCAAGTGAGCTTGGTAAATTAATAAAATTCTTAAATAAGGGTATAAATTGGATCAAATTGAATGACTTTATATGATATCACTCACTCCATACACATATGATTACACTTAGACAGATAAGGATTTCAACTATATTTATTTAGAAAGTTTATAAAGATAGAATTTGATGAAGAATACTTATTACACTATAAGAAACACACATACAGTAGCATACATGAATGGCCAGTTATAATAGGTAAAATTACTTGTGATTATAGTTTATCAATGCAAAGACAATTTGATAGTTATCAATCATTAGATAAAAATAGAAAAATGAACATAATATTCACCCACAGGTAGAGAAAGAAAAGAAGATGAAGGTCTGAACATATACAGTAAAAGAATCTTATATTCCAACATGTACTCAAAGAGGTCTTTCATACAAGAGTTCAATCAAATATCCAAAGTCGAACCCTTTCTAATGTATCTTCCATAAAATTAAATATCCTTTACAAACTTCGACTAAGATCCTCAAAAACTGGATCTAATAACCACTTATCAAATCAAATCGAATCTAATTACAAAAATATAGGATGAGATCGTATTTTTAAGGGATAAGTATCTCTTTCCAATCTTAGGTCTTCGACAACCACATGAACTTCCTTGAGGTTGTAGTCGTCTCCCTTGAGTTGTATCCACCACCTGGGCTATGAGCCACCACATAAAAAACTAAAGAAAAGGGTCAAAGTTGACCAAAACTCCTCCACACAAAAATTTGAAGAGTTGGTAGCGCAATACACAGGAAAAACATAGTTTGCGCTCCCAACTTGTTGTAGATGGTTGTTTTTACCTTTATGCATGAAGAAATGACTTTGAAGTTTAATTGAAGGATGGAAGTGGTCTCTTTAGACTTGATATTTCATAACATAACCTTTCATATGCTAGGGCATACTAATTTTGGTCCTTTAGGCTTTCCCCTACATCATTATGCAAAATTAGGGTTTATGCCATAATGTGTCACTCCAAGTACTTTAGACAAGCATACAATGCATTTGAAATTGCATATTGGAAGGCTAATACTCTGTACCCTGAAGAAAGGCCTTTGTAATGATGTCACTATATAAATATCCCTCTTTGATAAGCTCAATCAATAAACCCTAATGGATATGAAACAGAGTATGTTGTGAATGTGCATCTC
Source organism: Picea engelmannii (assembly GCA_009831015.1). NCBI lineage: Eukaryota > Viridiplantae > Streptophyta > Pinopsida > Pinales > Pinaceae > Picea > Picea engelmannii. The sequence continues at coordinate 501,245 of ML786534.1, read as the reverse complement.
TGTGTATTAACACCTGCTAGGTTTTTGATCTTTCAACTGTTATGCTCTTATGTACTTGTGAGGGCTGTAAATCTGCCATGATAGGTAAAATTCTCTACAAGTGACTTGGAATTGTAGTCACCAAAACCTTAACATGCATGCCTCTTAATTCATTAGGGTTATCATAGGCAAAGAACACAATAATTGTTCAAAATTTTGAAGACAAAAAGGTGGATAGTGAACCCCTTGATGAACACCAAAACTTGAGCACAAAAACTTTGAAAATACCCTTGTAAATCAATCATCTTTCTTGGAAGAACTAGGAGAAGTGGTCTCTTTCAAGAAGATTGCCAATTTTTTCTTACTAAGCATGTTCTTAACCAAATATATGTCTTCAATCAGCTTCCTATTGTTTGTTCTCAAGATGAGATTTTGCTTGTACATATTAATCAATTTCTTTCTCTGTATCTCCTTCTTCATGAGATCTTTCTTCATTTGACTGATTTGTCTTTCAAGTTAAACCATATGACCTTTGATGACTTTAGTAAGTACATCATTCATTTTCTTCAATTTTTTATTTTCTTCTTTGAGTGATTGGATTTTTTACTGTGCTTCTACTAATCTTTTTGCATCCCATGTGTTTTTGATTGCCTTAGGTTGTAGTTGCATTGGCTTGGATTGGGAATATTTTAGTTGAGATATGACCTCTATCACTTCCTTTTCCAAAGGAGAAAACTTCCTCGTAGACCACCTAGTTCTAGGTCTGTTGGATTCAACCTCTTGATGAGGTTCTTCAATTATAGGTTCTAGAACAAGTTTTGTCCTTGTAGATATTCTAAGGGTTGGGATATTAGTTTTGGTCTTCAACCCTTGTAATTCATCATCAATTTTCATTTTTCTAGGTTCAGTAGGAAACTCTGTTTGTTTTTAAATGACTACATCTTTGACTTTACTTTTTCCCTTATCTTTCTCGGTAATTTGAACATGTAATGGCTCTTTGAAGATAGGGGCTTGAGAAGATTGTGGAATTTCAGATAATGTAACAGAATAAAGACCTGCAGATTTCTTTCTAGGGGTTTTGTGCTTTGGAGGTGAGGAAGGCAACTCAAATTGGTAATTATATACAAACAGAAAAATGGACCAATCCTTCTCTTCCTTCTTCAATTGTTCAATGACTATGAGTTTGATTAAGGCATGGTAAACGATGTATTTTTGAAGTCTATCAGGATTTCTTTGTGCACATGAAATCATTCTTTGCAAACTCATGAAAATTAAATAAGATAAGTCTATTTCCTTATTACCAGTGAAGTGGAGAAGCAGTTTGAAATGGTACTATAAAATCCAGCTATACCTCTCTTCACAAGTAAAAAATCTTTGAATGATGAAAAAAATCTTATCATACTCCTCTAACAACCAATTCCTTGGCACACCCTTCACCAAATCAGCTCCCCTATGCTCAGTATTGAGCATGTCTTGACACCAGTCCTCCTTTTCTAATCTCCTTCCCTTGAACCAAAGTTCCCATGTCCTAGGAATGTCAATCACTTTTTCAATCAAATCCATTGTCAGATGAATTTACAAGGGTCCAACCTGTGTCTTACCCTCCTTGTAATTCTACACAAAGTCACTTGAAACCTCCAAATGATATCCTTCAATCTTTTGACAAAACCTCTAACATCCCATGTGCTTGAAAGAATCTACATGGTTAGGGTTTTGCTCAATAAGAGTAGTATCAATAGGTTCAAACCTGACCATAGAGATTCACCTCTTCCTAGGGATAAGGTCTTTCCTTGTAGCCATTTGATATCCAAGCACCTACTGCAAATACTTCTACACATAAGAAAAATAGAGAAAAAAACCCTTAAAGACAAAACTTCCTTGGTTTCCAAGAAAACCTTAACGATATTTCTTTGATGGCGAGTTGAAGCTTTGGAGGAGAATTTAAAATCTTGATGATGACTTTAGAGCGTCTAGAAACTTGCTTGATGTCTTTTAACCACTTGAAAAGACCTTAAATCATAAAACGGGGCATCCTCATGAGTTGGTAGGCACATAATGGAAAAAATAGTTGTTTGTGCTGACAAATCTGACTGAGTTGGTAGCACATCATGTGTAAAAGTAACGTTATGCACTACAAACTTATCATCATGGAGAATAATGACAAATAAAAGGTCGATTTATGATCTGATGTGTAATGATGGTTCATTATGGACCATGAGTGACTCTTACAACTTTTGACTTTCCCTTAGGATATAGATGAATTGAATTTAGCAATAAAACTTAGGACAAAAACCCTAGATGACCATTTAGTCACCTATCAAATTTATTTGACATGACCAAATTTGATGACTAGACTCAATGAAGAAACTAATATACTAAATGAATCAAGAAAATAAAGACTAAAAAGACTTCAAACTACTAGAACTTTCTAGGAGCTAACATCTGGCTCCAACTTGGGGATGGAATCCTCCTTGTGAGGTTCCAAGAGCTTAGTAGTTCTAGTCGCCTTGTCCATTAGGTTATGGAGTCATCTAGCCTATGCAACCAATTCCCTACAAACCTTCAAGATCTGATATTCACTTATGTCATACCTTGATATACTGGGAACAATTCTTATTATTCATTGAAAATTGAAAACCTTCATACTACAAACCAGTTGAAAACTGAAAAACAAATTCTCAAATACTGAGCTTATTCATGTACATTCCTATACTAATCAACTGTGTTACTACTATCTCAAGTGAAGTCATGTTTCCAATGTAACCATACAAGTAAATTCATGTCTGAAAGAATCCCTTTTCTACCACTGATTAGAAGATAATAATAAAAACATAACAATAGCTATAAAACTCTTTCAAGAGATCATACTCACCGACAAATGCTAGTGATATGATAAAATCTAAAAACTTAAGAGAGTCTAAGAGATAAGACTCAAGTAAGGATTCCATGGGATCTTCAAAACCGTGATCACCATCATACATATTCAAAATCATTGATTTCTCATGTATGTCTTCCCCTTTTCTATATCCCTGTGACTCAGATCCATCACTAGGATGTGCTGGCCCATTACAACTGATAATTTCTAAGAGAAAAGAAGAGATATGTTCTTGATATTCTACATCATTGTATCCATAATGATCAAATGAAGGATAAGTCTTTAAAAATATATCATGAGAAAACTGTTGATTTCTCTCCCCAATAATGATATCTTTAAAAGATGTATCAAAACTAAGGATATTTTCATTGGAAGTTTGGACAACATATTCATAACTATCATCAACCATAGCATAATTACCTTGTTGATCATATCCTTGCTGAAAATTAAAACTAGATGAGATTCATTAGTCAACAAGCCTTCATACACTTTAAAATATTCCAATATTGGAACATCGGGATAAAATCCTAATGGCAGAGATGAATATTTTGGCATATAATAATCATCAATGTGATTTTGAATAGCATCACCTTCTTCCTCATCATTATTATCCTTCTTATCTATATTTGAATCAACAGGTTCATAAGAATCAATATCTAAAGCATCCTTAACAATGCAATCATCAATATTATCATCATTTATATCTGGTAGATCTTCTTCTTGGGAAGTAGCAATAGAAAGAACTTCATCCTCATCTGTATCTTCATTAATATATTCACTTTCATCCTCACTATAAGAAGAAACAACATGCTGAATATCTGAATGAAACTCCTCACTACAATGCTCAAAAAGGAGTTCTTGAGAAAAATACCTTTAAAATCGATGATCGAATGCTATATGAAATTATTTTAAATAGTATATGCTAGAAGGAGGCAAGGATATATACCATTCATGAGCATCCCCTTCCAATGAATACATAAGCATATTCATGAGCACATCTTAATCATGTATATGTAACTGAACCATACATTGATGAAATTTGATGAGGTGATCTGAAGGATTATCCTCTTTCCTTTCTCTGAACTGAGGAAGACAGTCTCCCCAAATATCCATAAGGGGTACTGGATGTGGGAAACCAGGGACTACAGAAAAGTTAAGAGGCGAAAACCTCCTATCCAAAAGAGCAGCAAATTCCTTTGACATTTGAATATTGTGGAGTCACTACTGAATTTGTCCTTCATGAAGTCGCCAGATAGAATATTAGAACCAATATGATGCCCAATTGTTGTGAGGGAAATCTTCTTACGGACTAGCAAATAGGGTTATGCTTTGCATGCAGATATGACCAAGAGAAAATCTACTTTCTACCTTCGTCCCTAGACTTAAATCCTATTTCTTTTCAGTAAAACATGGCTAGATCAGCCTACCTCGTTCAAGGCATTTGGTGTCGATCCCTTGTCACACTTAATCACTTTTTCACAATTCTCCTTTCCAACGCTAACTTGCGTACAAGACAAGCAACAAATACACATGCATCTTACCTATAGACTATCAGGTTAGAGATTCAAACATGTACTTAACAATTTATGAATAACTCATGAATTGGGATGGGAAAAGAATTTTCTTTATTACTTTGAATGAGTCAACTTACAAAAAATCGAGACCGGCCACCACTCTGTGAACCTAATCCTGGGCTCCTCTTCAACTGTCCTCCAAATTCTTTGCTTTGTATCTCTTTTGGCACAAGGAAGGCTAAAGGGTTGGGACAATGGGAATATGCAAATGGGTAGAGTTTCTTTGCTATCTTTTTCCTCTTCCAAATGAGACCCCTATCCCTTCTTTTATAGGCTAGAAGAAGCTAGGTATTTGGACGAACCCTCGGCCATGCATGGCTGATAGTTTCAGTTAACTCACCCAGAGCTGTGTGTTCCGTCGACAACTTTCCTTTTTTCATGCTTTTGTCAATCCACGCAGGCTGTTTTAGGTCAACTAGCATGTACACGCATGCAGTAATGGAGTAGGGTGCATGGGCCCTTATAAAAGAGGTTTTTTAATGAGTTTCTTAGCAGTGTTTTGGCAAAGAAGGGATCTGAGATGGCCTAATGCCAGGTAAGCATGTATGGTGCAATTTAGGGTTATAATAGATGCCCCCTAATGTGTGAGGTCAGAAGAGCATCTGATGGCTAAAATACATTACCAATCTTTACTGATGTGCCGAACGATTGATCCCAAGGATCAGGAACTGGGAGGCTTCATCTACAAAATAACAAATGTCTCATCAAGGTGGGCATACCCATGCTCGGTTTAAAATAGAATTATGGATACCAATCAAATACACTGTAGATCCATGTCATATAACTATATAAAGAGTAGCCGTGAACAATACATAGCGGAGCTACATCTCGAAATCAAAAAGATATACATATAGAGTATCCATCTTCTAGAAGTTGATACAGCCTGATGGATGGAGATGAGGTCTTAAGAGCTCGAGCAACTACTTCAAAATCTTTAAAACTCGGGTAGGAGCGTAATATGAGTGTACGAATGCACTACCCAGAGGTCTTCGACGGCTCATCGGTCATGGACTTGATGATCAGACTGAAGGCTTCATTGATTTCGAACAAGGACTTGATTGGACATTCATGATGGCTAGGTATGAGGGCAAGAGACAAATTGTAGAGGAGCCGACTCAGGCTTGGTGACAAACTTCCCTTGGACAAAAGCATGACAAATGATGAGATTTAGGCAGAATGGCAATAATCATAAGTCTACGAAGCAGAAGGCAATGCAAACTCTTCATATGTTTGGAAGGATAACCAAACGGTGGAGGAAACAACTCTATATAGCGAGAACATCTTCCTAAGGTCGTACTACCTCCAATAGTTTGATGAACAAACAGACATATGTGCTTTATCCAAGGGTGATTCATTATGCTACCAATAAAGAAAATACTTTTCCCTTCCTCTTTTTGGGGTATATTTGATTTTTTTGTCTTTTTCAATAATTTTGGGAAAAAGAATAAAGGAATATTACGTTACAAGGGAGGAACAAGTGTTGCAAACATACAAGTTCAAGGCACAAGGACAAGACTGATGTTCTAGTATAATGATACTCGGGAAAAATCCTCTCGGGGCCAAGGGTGTTAAGACGCATAAGAAAACTGTTACAAGGTTGGTGTATAAGGTATGCAAACGCGGTTAATAAAACACACAATGGTAACATCCTTTGATGTAAGTTTAATGAGCCCAAAGAAGGTAAGCTCGGTGGTTTTTCATATTTAGAAAGTCTGAAAAAACATAAAAGGAGACTCCATTGGGGTACCTTTTTCGAAGATAGTCTAGTCGGTTCAAAAAAGCGGTAAAGTAGCATCGACAAGATGTCTATTCAAAACCATTTTAACGAGTGTGACAAGGACAATATCACTTGACCATTTTTTCATTTTTAAGGAGTCTGAAAAAAGCTTAACTATGGACTCCGTCAGGAATGTTCTTCTAGACCAGTTTAACGAGTGTGAAAGAATAATGTCACTCAACGATCTTTTCAATTTTAGGGAGTATGAAAAGAGCTTAACTATGGACTCTGTTGGGGTTCCTTCTTCGTAAGTTTAGTCCCTCAGGCCTGAAAAAGGGATAAAATTATACCTGAGAGTACTCTTCTATAGAGCTAAAATTCCATAAAGTATACCTTTGTTCGTATAGTTGACCGTCCGGACCAAAAAAGGGGTAAACTACTACCGGACAGACGTGACTTCAAATTTCAGTTTAACAAGCATGAAAGGCCACAAGATCGCTCAACAATCTTTTCATATTTAGAGGGTCTAAAAAGGGCTTAAAAGAAGACCCATTATTTTTTGGGAGTCCCGAGGATGAGGTCAAGAGCGAAGAAGAATCATGAAAATGAGGCTCAAACTCGTATTCATGTAAAAATACAAGGACTCTCGAGCCTACAGTGTTTTAGGGACAGCATGAATGCCATAATGCAACCAGGATCTACCTAGGGCATCCATGTTTCGGTAAGCTCTACCACCAAGTTGCGACACTTCTAAAGCAAAGGTGATGGTTCTGTGTCACAACCTGATGGGATCGATCCTATGGAAAAGGAAAAAGACAACGAGATACAAAAATTAGGGTAAAAACCTAACCTATATGTTCCAGTTGATCGTTGAAAAAAATTTCCACGTACCGTCAAAAAATACTCAAAACTAAAAAAAAAACGGTCCCAATACCCGATCAAATCCCTTCTATGCAACTCATGAATCACCCTAAATGTTTTTGGTATAAAGAAAATGATTAGGGAGGCCAAAAAAGTGACAAAAAGAGGCCAAAAAGTCTATAAATAGAGGCTGGCAGCTCATTATCACCATTGTTGATTTGGAAATTGACTCTGGAGCCAAAAGACCCCTTTGAGTAAAGTGGTGATTTCGGGAGCCACAGTGGACGAAACAAACTTTTGTCTGGACCAAGTAAGTAAAAACTCCCTTATCTTGCATTTTATGTCTTTATTTATGCATTGGGTTTCATTTTTTAGGGGGGCGTCAACTTTTAAAAAGTCGGCCCTAGGTCCACGCGGGCTATCTCAAGACAGGCCGCGTGTACATTTGGGTAGAGTAAACTCTGCATGCGTGTACACGCGACTATCACCATTACAGCCCGCATGGGCCCCCTTATAAAATGAAAAAGGCACAAAAAGAAAGGATTTAACTCTCCTGAACCTTTTTGTTTTGCAGGATGTATGTCCATTGGAGAGAAAGAGAGCATGAAGAGGTGAATGAGTTGGTCGGGGAGGACTCCAATGTGGTGGCGACGTTGATGCAGTGTGGGTTACTCAAGTTTTTTATATGTCCTTTCATGTGGGCACAACCTAGGATATTGACTATTGGGTTACTCAAGTTTTTTCTATGTCCTTTCATGTGGGTTACTCAAGTTTTTTCTATGTCCTTGGTTGACTATTGGCATCCAGATGTAGAGGCATTCATGTTAGAAGGGCAGTCACTGGTTCCCACGGTCGAGGACATTTACTTTTTGACTGGCCTCTCTAGGAGAGGGGAACCAGTCAATTTTCGGACTTTTCCTGCAGAGCCACATAACATGGTAGAATTGATAGGTCTATACTGTGCAGTTGATACAGATCGCTCAAGCATGCAGGTGCCCATAAGCAAGATCACTAACTTATCGCTACAGGCGATAATATTGCTTATTAGGCGAATTACTGGTTCTACGGCTCTACATCGGGCGTCTCATGCACAGATAAACTATGTAGTCCAGTGCTTAAATGCACAAGTTTTTGATTGGAGTACCACTTTGCTTGAGTGTATGAAGAGGCAATTGATAGATTGTCGTTTCTGGACACATAGGAATTTCAGGTTCGGGACCATTCTGTGTTCATTGTTTTTTGAGAGAGTTCCGAGTTTTAGTCCTCGAGTAGTAGTATGAGGACACCAGACCTCTCTTCCTGCTGTGTGTAGATGGGTAGTACTACTTCCATGACATGGTGGTGGAAGGACCAATGAGTCCTTCGATGATGACCTTTTTGCATGGCTGTCACGACAGATCCTGGTTATAGAGGACTACCCCTATGTCGGGATTGATTTTTCGAGAGACCCAGAGATACTAGTACCTCCTGGTGAGGAGCGAGGGGAGATGCGTAAGTCTCCACCTTTGTAGTTTTTTTGTTGTATATGTAATTTTTATGTTGTTTTGTTATATATATCATTTTTTTTGTTACGCCAGAGGATTTGATGGATATGGGTTCATTGTGTGCAGATGTGGGACCAGTGCGACCTGCTGACTATGTGAGGAACATGCATCGTCCTTGACTAGGGGCCACACCTACCACCGCAGGGGGACCAGCAGTAGTAGGAGATCATCCAGCCAAGGAGGCTGAGAGGGTATTAAGATGGGTTGAGCGTAACTTTTCTGCGCTGACTCACATGGTCCCGATGGCAGAGATTGAGGACCTGCCACCATCTATGCAGCCTCATGTAGTGGGGGCACCACAGATGTGGGTTTGGTTGTTTCGGCGTTTAGCCAATGATGTGTACCAGTATAATAGGGTCCACAGGACTTGACTTTAGCTAGACCTTTTGACGTGCCACGAGCACTACTTGTATATATTTTTTGAGGGCATAAGCCATGTGACTCATTATTGGTCCTATTTTTTAGGCACTTGCATCCATCTATGTACTATGGTTACTTTATGATGCTATATATGGTTTTTTGGTCTTTTGTGTCTTATGGATCATGTGTGCAAAAAATGTATTTACATTCTTATGTTAATGTTCTTTCATATGTGTGCAAGATGCCAATCTAAAATTTGATTAGCTAGAGTATTTGTAACTTGGTTTAATCTCCTAGGAACATGAAAATATGTAATATAATCAAAGTTTCATTCTAAGAGACGTACCCTAAGGAATCGTCGGTGTAAAGTTGGATCATGAACCCAGTACACTTTGTTTAACTAAGACACAACCAGTTGAGCGTCGAGATAGACCTGGAGATGAGAGATACCCAATGACAAAGCATCACGAAGCAACTCAATAACTGCACCATACTCGGCAACATTATTTGTGGTGTCACCTAAGCATATACCTCCGAAAGATAATAACTGGCCTTGAGGTGTAAATATTACCCAAGCTGCAGAGGCAAGCCTCTGAGTGTGCCGAATAGCACCATCTGCATACAAAATGAACAACTCAAAATCACTTGACATCTGCCATAGTGACGAAAGATAATATCAATGACACGTCCATAACACTAAAAGAAACTAAAAAGTAATAGTACAAATACTATACATTTGTTACAAAAATTTACCCATAGTGACCTGGCTATGAGTAATACTTCTTGAGGTAGAGCCCATTTCTAGGCTCCGCCAAAGCATTCCCTTCAAAATCAACTAGACGATAAGCGCTCTTTTTTAAAACCTCTTTTATGATGAAGGGTTCGAACCACATGGGTTTGAATTTTCCTGCCCCCAGGGGGTCCTTATCTTGGTCATAGATCAGGACAAGGTCGCCTTCAGAGAAAATCTGAGGATGAACGAACCAATCATACTGACACTTGAACTTATGTTTGTGAGCCTCGTTGTCCAAGGCTGCATCACGACGTTTCTCATTGAGCTACTCAAGGTATACTAACCATTCTTCAAGTGGAGAAGTGTCTGGCAATAATTGTACTGTCAATTTTAAAGACGGGATCTGACATTCAATGGGAAAGACTGCCTCCAGCCCGTAAACGAGTTGAAAAGGTGAGAAACTGGTTGCAGTCTTAATAGATGTTCGGTAAGCCCATAATGCCGAGTATAACATCAAATGCCAATTTGACTTGGCTGAGTTGATAGTTCGTTGTAGAATATTCTTAAGAGTTTTGTTTACAACTTCCACCTGCCCATTGGCTTGGGGGTAGTAGGGTGATGAATGTTCTTGCTGTAACCCAAGATTTGATGTTAACTCAGTCATCATTTGGTTCTGAAAGTGACTTCCATGGTCAGTGAAAATATCCCTTGGGACGCTGAACCTTGCTATTATCTGATTGAATAAAAAGAGAGCTGCAGTCTCTCCATCATCTTTAAATGTTGGCATAGCTTCGACCCACTTTGTGAAGTAGTCTACAGCTACAGTGATATAGCGGTGCCCCCTTGCTAAAGGAGGGTTGCAAGTAGTGTAATCAATCCCCCACTTGGTGAAGGGACCAACTGTGATGATAGGAAACATGGGAGTGAGATGTGCCCTCATCTTCCGAGAGAAGATTTGGCATGGATGGCACTTCTTGACCGATTCGATACAATATTTGATAAGTGTCAGCCAGAAGTAACATGCTCGTAGAATATTTTGGGTTGTTGCCAACCCAGACAAATGACCACCACAAGCTCAGGTATGGCAATCGTTAAGCACGATAATTGCTTCCTCATGAGTGAGACATCGGCATAGGATGCAGTCTACACCTCTCCGATACAATGTATCATCAATTATGAGATAATTCTTAGCCTGATGGCGTATGCGTCGACACTCATCATGAGAAGCAATGGTGGGGCACTTCAAAGTTTGGAGATAGATAAGTAATTACGCCTTGGTGCAAGCTTCCACACAGTAATTGTGGATTTACCCTCCAAGGAGCCCGAGTGAGTTTGTCCAATGTCTGTTCCAGGTACAGTGAGACTTCCCTTCACCATCACCTTGTCTGAGACCCTAAAGATTATGGCTACTAAGGTCACCAACTCATAGTCAGCCCCTGGGCGGGTACAGTCGACAGTCCAATCAGAACATATGGGCAGGATAACAAGTCCAAAATCAAATTGAAAGGCTTCCACTCAAAATTGTGGGTATACCTTCCAGTGATCCCCAATATACGATCCGACCACTACAAACAGTTGGGCCACAGAGGGATAATCTTCGTAACTCACCCGAATGCGACCTCGTGTGTAACCCCTGTGTGAGAGGGGGATCCCAGGCAGACTAATACGACAATTGGATTTGTCTCTCCCTACCGCAAGATACTAAGTTTTTTCAATAGCTTTGGAAAGTTATCCTTTCAACCTATTCCAAAGCCCTACACCTTAAACTAGTGTAGGTTTGCTAACAAAGATGTAAAAAGTCTGATAAATTTTAGTTAAGCGTTGATTTTAATGGTTGTTTCTTACTCAGAGGGTGTACAAAAGTGAAACTGATGGAATGATGACTCAATTCTAAAAAATATGCATGAAATATGATAAGCAATCCTTTCTTTTCAATGAATACCTATTTAAGGGAAAAAGGAAGAGTCGTTTTCACTATCAAACACTTAATAAGGAATGCCCTCAATCAATTTTATTCTCAATCAAATCCAATATGATGCTACAACATTTCAGAAATGCAAACTAATCATTAAGATGTATTTTTGTCGTTTTCATGCGAATGATAATCAATTCAATGCAAAATTTGTCCTACCAGCTACCCTTTCAGATCAAGGAGATTCAGACAAGAAAACATAGATTTCGCACAAACAACACACCCTTTTGCAATCAAACAAGAGAAAGAAAATAAAAAATGAAAAATGAAGGAGAAAGAGATTGGATCAGATGACCTCAAAGAACCAAATGAGAAGAGTTACAGACTTCAAATGTCCTTCACTAGAGTTCTCGCTCAGTCGGATAGGAGAGAAGAAAGCAAGGGATTGATTTCAAGCTCTCAACAGCAAAAACTCAAAAAGAATGAAGAAGGGCATAAAATATGAGAAAAAATATGTTTACTTCTCAAGATGAATCATGTCAAAGGTCAAAGGAATAATGATTGAATCACAAAACAACTCAGCAAGTCAAAAAACAGGGTTTTGACCTCCAAAAATTGCAATTTTTGAAGAGATTTTGGGCAAAAGAGGGTTGGCACTCTGGTATAAGGACCACCAGAGTGTTATAAAGATCTGTCTAGCAGCTTAAGGGAGTGCTAGTGCTCTGCTAATAAGGCAGGGGAGCGTTGGAGTCCTAAAGCTCACAAAAAAGTCTAAAAACCCAAAATTTCAATGGAATTTTGCAATCATGCTGAGTGTGATGGAGTGAAGAGTCAATAAGCAAATGCAATCATATAAATAGGGTGAAAAAGGTCTGAACACAAAAGGTAAGACAAGGTCTATGAGGAAAGGCAAAACTAAGAAAGTTCTGATTCGATTCCCCAGTGGAGTCGCCAGTTTCTGTTGTAGGAAAATCTCCTTGCGGACAGGTAGATTGCCTCAAAGAGCTAGACCCTTAAATCTAAGACAAAAAGTTCTTAACGTGGACACTGACTTCCTTTTAGATCTATACAAACTAATGCATGAGGAGGAAGGAGAACATAAGTACCTTTTTATCGAAGTTTTTCCCTGCACGCTCCGAGTTGAGCTCCAAACTCTCGCTCTTCGATGAGTCCTGTAGACAAATAAAGTACGACCACTTCCTACTTTATTGATATTAGCTTGAAATAGGTCTATCTATCTACGATAAGTTCATGTAAGATCAGACACGAACTAGAAAGAAACAGGCCAAGCAAATTATATTAATGAGGAAAAAACATTGCTTACAGTCGTAGATTGATTGCAGCATCTCTGCCATGTCCTCCTTGTCTACCCCTTGCTCAAAAGATCCACGATCCAAATGATGATAGCTTCACTAATTTCTCCCTATGAGATCATAGGTCTCTTGGTGCCAAATTATCTCTGTTCCAGCACCACTTATGACATCATAAGTTTGGTGTGATTCTCTCTTTCCAGTCCTCTTTCACCATTAGAAAGCTTGCTTATATAGCCTTGGAGAGGCTTTAACCACTTGAGATATCCTTGGGGAAGTTGAGGATTTTCCTCCTTTAGTTGAGGATCTGCTCTAAGATCATGGCTGGACTAGGGATTCGAATCCAACTACCTTCCAAGAATGAAAGGATTCTTCCCCCATTCATCTCAACAACTTAACCACTGCCCAGAATAGGTAGCACTCCCTCAAAAGGACCATCAGAGCATTGTAGCGCTCCCTAGTAGGCTTTAAGGGGGTGCCAATGCTTTCATAATCCATAGCTCTCCCTCAAAAGGGCCAAGGGAGCTTTATAGCGCTCCCAGATAGTGTAAGGGGGAGCGCCGACGCTCCCAAAAGAGGTATAGGGGAGCGCTCTCCTTCAAAAGCTTAGTTTTTGAGGTGCTTTCAGATGGCAAAAGGTTTGTAAGCCTGCTGACTCATTTCTCCTCTTCCAAATCAAATGTTTGAGGTGTTTTAAGTGCCCTTCTCATGTCGTTATAGGCACGACATAGGCATCATGGCAGCCTGCTTTCTTTGACACTTGCGACACTTGTGAGCAAAAAGAGACACTTGCGACACTTGTAATGACAACACTTATGACACTATCAAAGTGAGTATTTTCGATGTGTAACACCAGGGATCTGAATATGTGATCAAAAACATATCTCCCTAGATAGGCGATTCTTCAGGCACAACGTCACCTGACTCTACCGGAAGTTCCGAAATAAGTTCTGCGAAGACCAGTGACTTTTTGGACTTTGCTGAAACAAATTCTAAGTCAAACTCCTGGAGGATGACTATCCATATACTGATTTTTCTGCCTATGACCCGTCGTGTCAACATGTACTGGAATGGATTCATGACAGCAATGACGGTGATCTTGCGAAACAGAACATAATGACAGAACCATTGAATAGCATGAAATGTTGCCAACACAAGTTTTTCGATGTGAGAATAATTGAGTTCCAGTCCTACGAGGCCTCGGCTTAGGTAATAGATCACATATTCTGAGAACAAGTCATCTTCCTGAACTAAAACCATGCCAATGGATGACTCTGCTGCAGCCAGATATAATAAGAAATCTTTGTTATAGTTAGGTGGTCGGAGCAGAGGGGCAGTTGTGAGGGCATGTTTTAATGCATTGAAAGAGAATTGAGCATCATCATCCCAGTAAAAAGGGATGTCTTTCTTTAGTAAGCACATAAATCCCTTGGTGATCTCGGCATATTTGGCAATGAAGCATTGTAAAAAGTTTTCCTTGCCTTGTAGACTCTAAAGTTGAAGGATTGTGCATGGGGGGGGCAACTGAATTATTGCCTCAACCTTGAGAGGATCGACCATGATCCCTATTGTTGACATTATGAAACCTAACAATCGTCCTGACGTTACGCAGAAGCTGTACTTATTTGGATTTAGGTGAATCCAAAAGTAGCGACAACGTTCGAAGATAAGTCGGAGGTGTGTGGGATGATCTGTTCTCTTGCGAGATCGCGATGCTAAATCATCTAGATAGGCCTCGACTATATGCTTGAGGTCATGAAAACCAAAAGACATGGCCCGCTGAAAGGTGGCTCCAACATTTTTGAGACCAAAAGGCATTTTACAATATGTGAATGTACCCCATGGGCAGATGAATGTCATTTTGTGTTGGTCTTCGGGTTTGATTTGAATTTGATTATATCCTGAAAAACCATCCATGAAAGAAAAGGCTTCGCAACCCGCACATTCATCAATGATCTGGTCGATGAACGGTGTGGGAAAATTATCTTTGGGACATGCCTTGTTCAAATCATGGAAGTCGATACATACACAAATTGTGCCTTGTTTTTTATTGGCTGGCACGGGGTTTGACACCCACTGGGTCAAATGGATAGGATACATAAACCTGGCTTTTAGCAATTTCTCAACCTCAACCTTAATGGTTGTTGCTTTCTTAGGATTAACTGGACAGAGCTTCTGCTGAACCGGCTTGGCATCAGGATACGTTGTGATTTCATGTTCAACTATTTTTGGATCGATGCCTGGCATTTCCTTGTAAGACCAGGAAAAAATGTCGTGGAATTCTTTGAAAATATCTGTGTATATTTGAATCTCTTTGGGGGAGCAGTCCGCTTCGACGAAGACATTCTCCATGACACCAGGGTTTTGGGAGATATTGATTGGTAAGGTTTCAGTGATAGTTGCCATATTACCCTCAGCATAAACCTCATGTGTAGCTAAGGGGTTAATAGGACAAGACCGATCTCCTGTCATAGTCACAGTGAATTCTCCCACTTCAATTCGGCTTAACTCTGGGAGGAAGTATGATCTGTGACAAAGATCTTCCCAAGGTTTATCCAGACTATTCATTGCTTCAGTTATTGCTTCATCAGAGGGCAAGACTATGTCTAATGAATCGGTGTGAGCGAGAGAACCTTGAGCCCAAATAGGCTCTAGAAGAAAATCTAACTCTTGTGTAGGAGCTGGATCAGTGTGGGCTGAATTTTGTTGGACTAAAGAGTACACTACTTCAGCTGCGGATAAGGGCATGGACATGCCTAGATGCCCTGTGAGGAGAGTAGGTGACGGTGACAGAACGGGCTGGCTAATGGCCTTCCAACATGCCAATTACATAACGCATGTCGAGGTGCCCTCATCAACCACCGTGTGAAAGATATTCCAAGTAAGAGTTTTCGTGGGATAAGCCACTACTATCTAAAATGATACATGGTAAGGTAGACGAGGTTTTAAGTCGGTTGTATCCAACATGATTGTACCCGGATTACAAGTCTTGATAGATCCTAAAGTGGTTAACAAGGCTTTCCTCTGGGAAGGGAAGCTTTGGAGGACCTCCAAAGCGGACATTGCGCAAGGGGTTTGTGATAAATCTTCCACCACAGAGTAGTTCTGGGTGGCCCTTGCATTTGGGTTATGAGAAGCTTTTTTGAATGCTCCTTTGGGAATGTGTGTCATTGTTTCACCCAACGTCTTCTCAATCTATAGAGGAAGAGATGTGAGTTCATCTTCTTTACCCTTCTCATAAGTGCTCGATTTACTATAGTCATGCGCTCTAGTCGATATAAAAGAATCACCCCTCACCATATATACGTTTGCGGATGCGGGGTTGTTTGCAGGCGGACAGGATTCTTGGCTGCCCCCTTCTGTGCTTGCAGAGGCTTGGTTTAGATTTTGTACATGTTGAAATTGATTGGTTAACACAGCAAGTTGTTGCTACGTCACAAAATTTTCAGCTTCTGCAAGCCGAGGGCATAGATGGGTCGGGTGGTCTTCCATGCACAAGTTGCATGGATACCTCGCCTTCCATTTTTCAGTGTTGTCCCTACCAGCATTATCGATAGTTTTTTTATCCCCTTTACCCTTCTTCCATTGTTTTTTATTTCCTTCAGACTGTTGGGTGGCCTTTGGGTTAGTCGATTACACTGTGTGTACTTCCGACATTTTGGTAGGGGGAGCAACCAAAGTAGTAGTTTGGCTGGTCATTGTGTGTTGGATAGATAACTGCTACAACTGCTTCGTCAATTGCTCAATGGGATTTGTTTGTGCTAAACCAACAATACCATCAGCATGTGGTCCAGCTCTCTGTCTATTTTTATCCAGTATTGAGTGTGGCGCTTCTGGCAAGATGTTGTATAATAAACTAGACTGAGAATATATGAGCTCAAATTGTTGAGCTCTCATGATGGCATCTTCTTCGGAGAATACTCCCGACGTTGCAATGTCTTTGGATAACTGTGGAACCAAAGACTTAAGGAACCACTCAAGCAAGAATGCCAGTGGGACTGGTACCTTAATTAGACTCTTCCGACGTCTCCATTCTCGAATGTGATCAGAGATATGGTCCATTGTCATCTGTTCTAAATTGGCCAGCAGCTCAGTTCCAGCGTCATATCTCATAGGTAACTAGAAATGGTTTAGGAAATCCATTGCTAGCTCACTGAAGGAAGAGTATCTTGAGCGATCGAGCTCAATGTACCATTTCACAGCACTCCCAATGAGAGTATGTTGAAACAATCGCAACTGCACGGAGTCATCTTTCAATGAGTTAGATGAGAACCAAAGATGGAAGGTAGTCACATGATCTCTTAGATCTTCGTTAGGCTTGGATTCAAACTTTGGAATGTCTGAAGGCAACTTCATCGGCATAGGAGGCCAACGTGGATCGTGACAAATAGGGTCATTCAACAACCTTGTCAAATCAGGCAAGTGCAAATTCTCTAGGAAGGGTAGTTTGGGTTGTTAGTGATAACCTGGGAAAAAGGGGCCTGAAGTTTGACTGGCACCAGGTTGCCAGGAAAAGTTGGCTACTGACCCGGATTCTGGTAGAAACCTTGGCCTTGGCTAGCATATGGATTTTGCATATGTGGAGACATCATCGACTGACTTCCAAAATAGGACATAGATGGTTGGGCATGCATTACATTCGAAGGACTTTGGGAAGGGTTGCCCCATGTTGGTCCCATGGGGATAGGCATAGTAGTTTGTTTGGGGTTCCATTGATTGTGGAAAGAATTACCCCAGATCGGAATTCCGGACGAGGGAACGGAGCTCTGCCAAGAATTACAAGGCCCAGCTGTGGAAGAAGTTCCTAGGTTTTCCCCGTGTGCAGGAATAGTACCCTCCATAGGAGTAGATTGTCCAAAACTGGGATTTCCCCCAGTTGGGAAGGTGGTTGATGAGAAGGCGTTGTTACCAAACATTCCAGCCAAAGAAAATGGTGTCAAACCTACTAGCATCTTATGTGAAGGTGGCACTTGACTCCCCGCTCCAAATAAACTATGGTATGTAGGTTGCCCAGAGGATTGCTGATGCGAGCCACAAGTGAAGGGGATGAAGGAGGGATATGACCTCCTCTGTAAGTGAAAGCGTTAAAAGGAGTAGGAGTGCCCCCCATGTGACCTTGTAGAGGAGCGCTAGAGCTGCCTACCCCCAGACCTAAAGTCTATAAAGTGGAGTAGGAAAGTACAGGACTTGTACCCGAACTAGGAATCCCGTAAGAGAACGGAGGGCATGTCGCACTTGGTGTGAAGGGGGTTGTGGCCACTGCCAAAGATGGGATCGGACCACTATGCGATGTAGAGGTGGTCAAGACCATGGTGGCTTGGACCAGTGATGGTGGGTTAGGAGGTGAAAACTCTCTTGCGATGACAACCATAGTGGGAATTGAATAATTCCCAGAAGGAGTAACAACATTTGTTTCCATTACTGTGTGCAACACTGTCTGACACTCATAAAATTGAATTGGTACGATGAAAGGTGCAAAGAAATCAATGGTTTGGGTTTCAATCAGGCCAAGAGCATTTTCTCCAAAGTCCAAAATGGTCGATTCCTCTGGAATTTGGTTAGGCACAATTGCTTGTAACTTGGTCGCTTCAAAAGACCCTTGTTGGTCTAGCTTTCGCCTTAATGGTGGTGGGGGTGGCTCCAGTGTAACCGGTGGCAGGCCAAGAATCCTTCGTGACTGGCGAAGCTCGTGATCCTCCACTGTGTGAGAAGATCAAAGACACTCTAGGGAAGTCTAAACATTCAAAAGTAACACACACTAAAAAAGTCCCTAGAAGATAAGACAGACAAACACTAAATTAATTGGAAGAATAGTTACAACAACCAACAATAGAGCAACCTACCGGTGCAAGTGAAACTCAAACATGGAAGCACCCTTTGGGTATACTCTACAAAGCATGGCCCCATGTCTATCCTAGGTACTACGGTATACCCCTGCAGTCACCTGTGTATGTCCCTAAAAAAGATAGGCAACTAGGTTGCCAACGCGCGAACAGTCACCAGGCGGGTACAGTCGAAAGTCGGGTAGACCACAATGAGCAGGGTATCGAGCCCGAAACCTATCAAGGGTATTGAAAGAAAGTGGTCCAAAAGACAAATGAGGACCTCAAATGTATTCGAGACCCACGAAGCCCCATGGAAAATGCAATCGACGAAATCCCAAAACAAGCCCTCTATATGTGTTCTCCACTAGGATTGGTCCAACTTTGGAGGGGTTATCTCTGCTACCTTTTCGCACACGACCTCATGTTTATCCCCTATGTTAGAGGGGGGTCCCGGATAACTTTCATGATACTGGACTTAGACACTCCCTAACTCAGACTCCAATGTTTTATTTTAAATGGCCTTGAAGAGTTTCCTCTCCAACCTAATCCAAGGCCCTAATCCTGAACTAGTTGGTTAACCCTACAAACATAAAAGTCTAATAAATTTTAGATTTAGCATTAATTTTATGGATTTTTCTTATGTCAAGGGGTATGAAAGTGAAACTAATGATGTGTAAAAGACGAAAGAAAAAATGAATAAAAAAGATGGAAACAAAAACTTTTACTTAATGCAAAATTTCAACAACTTTTCAAAATATATATATATTTTTAATTTTCTAAGATTTTGGACAGCAAACTCAAAATAAATTTCACTTGACTACAAGCTACTTATGATCTAAGTAAACTGCAAAAACCTATGAAATAAACAACTTTTCCATGGCTAATTATGCAGAAACACACTCTTCAACCAAACAAGAAAATGAAAGAATTTTTATTTATTTATTTTATTTAAATGTTGATAAAGCAAAAAGGAAAAATACCAACAAGTAAAAAACCAAGAAAAAAAATTCAGGCCTAATCGCAGATCGCAAAGAATCACTTCAACAAATCACACACTAGCAACTTTAAAAAATGACTCTCACACTTGTCTAAAAACCCTTAAAAAATTCTTTTTGATGACAGCTTTTTAAAATGAGAAAAAGAAAGCTAAGGCTAAGATTAATCCTAAGCTATTGACTCCTAAGATAGAGATTCAAATACCTGAGAGGTATAACTCTCATCAAGGGAAAGGATGACTGCCTTACCCCCAACAATAACTATCATGCCTAAGCATGCTACTGATAACCCAATTGCAAGCGTGTGAACGTGAGCTGTATAGAGCCAGAGGGCATGTACACGCGGGTTGACCTTGTACAGGTCGCGTGTATATCTAAACTCTGAGAAAAAACAAAAACAGACAACCCAGACCAGAAAGAGACCACTGATATTGATAACCAGGATCTCTTGAAGGCTTGGACACTCTTTTTAACAAAAAAAAGAAAACCAAGAAAGGAAAAAAAATCATAAAGAAAAACAATATGAGATAAGACTGCAAACAACCAAGACTCAGACAGAATTCCAGAAAACCCCTGAGAATGTCTGATTCTGACGGGGAAGAGGATGACTACCTCAAAAATGCTTTGGGCTCTACACGCTACTGCTACTTCTTCAGCTAGCATTCACACGCGGGTTGTAAGAGAGTAGGGTGCGGGTACACACGTGCAGACCTTATGCAGGCCACGTGTACCTCTGTGGGTCCCAAAAAAAAATAGTCAAGCAAATCAGAGAAAGATTGTATGGAAAACCAGATTCTCTGCTAGCTCAGACTTTACAGAAACTAAAAAAAAAACAGAAACAAAAACCAGCCTTTTTCTAAAAAATACCCAAAAAATAAAATTCCAAGGACCCTAGAGACTTCCCCAGTATGGTCGCCAATTCTATTGTGAGGGAAATCTCCTTATGGACTAGAAAATAGGATTATGCTTTGCATGCAGATATGACAAAGAGAAAATCTACTTTCTACCTTCGTCCCTAGACTTAAATCCTATTTCTTTTCAGTAAAACATGGCTAGATCAACCTACCTCGTTCCAGGCATTTGTTGTCGATCCCTTGTCACACTTGATCATGTGTTCACAGTTCTCCTTTCCAATGCTAACCTGCATACAAGACAAGCAACAACTACACATGCATCTTACCTATAGACTAACAGGTTAGAGATTCAAACATGTACTTAACAATTTATGAATAACTCATGAATTGGGACGGGAAAAGCATTTTCTTTATTACTTTGAATGATTCAACTTACAAAAATTCGAGACCAACCACGGCTCCGAGAACCTGATCCTAGGCACCTCTTCAATTGTCTTCCAACTTCTTTGCTTTGTATCTCTTCTGGCACAAGGAAGGCTAAAGGGTTGGGAGAATGGGAATATGCAAATGGGTAGAGTTTCTTTGTTATCTTTTTCCTCTTCCAAATGGGACCCCTAGCCCGTCTTTTATAGGCTCAAAGAAGCTAGGTATTTAGATGAACCCTTGGCCATGCATGGCCAGGATTTTCAGTTAACTCACCCAGAGCTGTGTGTTCCGTCGACAACTTTCCTTTTTTCGTGTTTTTGTCGGTCCACGCAGGTTGTTTTAGGTCAGCTAGCATTTACACGCGTGTAGTAATGGAGTAGGGCACATGGGCCCTTATAAAAGAGGTTTTTTAAAGATTTACTCAGTAGTGTTTTGGCAAAGAAGGGATCTGAGATGGCCTGATGCCAAGTAATCATGTATGGTGCAATTTAGGGTTATAACACCAACCTTTGTCTATCATCAAAATATAGAACTATGTCATCTCCCAGGGAAGCTTGCTTCAAACTCCTCTCCCCAGCAACAGAGCCAATTTGTTATCACTCCAAGAGTCACTCTAGGTTGTAGATCGAGTGATCTTGGTAAATTAATCAAATGCTTAAATAAGGGTTCGAAATTGAAGACTTTGATATACGTTTTTTTGTACATGACCTCTTTGAAATACATTTTGGAATATAAGCACTTTTCTCTGCATTTGTTCATAGTTATTTTCACATATCTCTTTTTGTACTTGTAAATGAATCATGTTCATTTCTCTTTTTTTATACAATGATTGATAAAGTCATTTTTCATTGCATTGATACACAAGATCACAAGTGTTTTTTCCTTGTTATAATCAGCCTTTCATATGTATTTTTAATGTATATGATCTTGCTGGTATGATAAGAATTCTTCATCCATATCAGTCCTTTAAACCATATGATCAGTATTGTTGAGGGCCCTATTTGTCTAGATGCATTCAAGTGTGTCTTGAGTGAGGGATTTATTGAATGAGCTATTCATTTTCTAATCCGTTTTCATACATTTCATTGAGCATTTTATTAAGTTACCAAGCTCACTCGACCTACAACCTAGAGTGACTCTTGGAGTGATAATAATTTCTATTGGGATGTATCCCACACAAAATTGGTCTTTTCTCCACCCTTAGTCACCTATCTTAGGGCCTAATAAATATTAAAGAACCCCAACACAAACCTGAGGTAGAATTTGGTGAGGCCCAAGAAGCTCCAGATCTCGGTCATTGTCTTTGGGGATGGCCAATCATCGATGACTTGGATCTTGGATGGATCCACATGCACACCTTGTTGATCCATGATGTATCCCCAATATTGGATTCTCTGCATGCCAAAGGAACACTTCTCCAAATTGGCATATAAAAAAATTTGTCGTAGGGTGTCCAAGAACTGTTGAATATGCTTCAAATGTTCCTCTGAATTTTTGTTGAAGATGAGGATGTCATCCAAATATACGACCACAAAAGAGTTTGATGAATGGCCACAATATGTCATCCATCATATACATGAATGTGGTAAGGGAATTAGTCAATCCAAAAGGCATGACCAAACACTCAAAGAGACCTTATTTATACTTGAAGGTTGTATTCCACACATTAATTTTCTTAATCGACACCTGGTGGTATCCTGACTGCAAATCAATCTTACTGAAAAAATTGGCTCCCTTTAGTTGATCGAAAAGATCATCAATATGGGTGATTGGGTACTAGTTCTTCATTGTGATCTTGTTGAGGGATCTGTAATCATTATAAAGTTTCCATAACATCCTTCTTTTGTACCAAAAAATTGGGATCATGTAAGGTGAGGAGCTTGGTCTGATTTGGCCCTTTGAAATTAGCTCTTAGATCTGGCATTTGATTTCTTCATTCTCCATAATAGAACGCCTATACATGAGGCCATTAGGAAAAGGAGCATGAGGTGTCAAATTAATTGAGTGTTTTACCTAACAATGCACATGTACCCTAGTAGGTGAGGAAAATATATTTTTGTGCCCTTCTACTATCTTTTCCACCCGTTGATGTTGTGTAGAGAGACCTTGTGCAAAGGTTTTGGTGGTTGCAATGACCTTCCATTCACCTTCTAACCAAATCATAAAGAGGAAAAGTATCCCATTCTGAGATACCACCTTTCTACACTTCTTTGTGGATATGAAAGAGACCATAGTAGTTGGGACTGTCATCAGTACCCTTTATAGTTGAACTCCCAGAGTAATAAAGACGCTACGGGGCCTAGATTAATAAACAAAATGATACTTCCACATATATGGTTGTCTTAAAAAAACATCACAAACTTCAAGGGAGGAAACATCACACGATTTTCTCATCTTTGAAGGGTTTGATGTCATAGTATAGGCGACATTGTCGATTGACATGGATGTCTAGTCCCTGGTTACACCAACCGATGGTGCATGGCTGAAAATGTATCATTGTTTTTCAGGTTCAACCTCTGGATGACCTCTTCTAATATTAGGTTCTTCTAGATAACACTATCAATAATAAAATGGAATGGGGTCCCCTTCACCCACATCTATGAGTGGAAGAGGCATTCCCCTTCTTCAGTCTCTTCTGGTTCCTCTGGCTGGACTTTTTTGGTAACGATTGTGACATTGGGTTCTACATCAATGATCCATTTTCCCTTTTTCCGATCTAGAATATAATTCCGAGTCAACATCCAAAACTGAGGCTTTCATCTCAACCAACAATGAATGTTTGGAGTGACATTCATCAATATTGTGCCAAGGGATTTTTTGGAACTCACACCACTTTCTAGTGTCCTTCAACTTCCCATTACCCTCCTTTTCCAGTGGCTTGGAATGGTTCTCTTGGGACTAGCCATCCTTGCTTTGTCCTTTTCCTTGGGAGTTAGGGCCACCCTTACCAGGATTCTACTGCAATGGGTTTGTAGAACCAAAATCTCACTTATTCTTTTTCTTTAACTTTTGCTCGATATTGACAACATATCGGTAAGAGGCTCCCAGTGAGGATATTTCTAGGAACTCCATATCTATTTGGATGTACCTGTGCAGTTCAATGTGGTACCTCAAAACCAGGTGTCGCTTGAAGTCTTTAATACCAATATTTGTGTGCAAAGTATGGAATATGTTGGTGTAATCCGATACTATCTTGTCTCTATCCTGACGCATAGTTTTCCATCTTGTGTATTTCTCATCATAGTTTCCAACAAGGTAGTATTGCTCCTTGAGTGCATCAAAAAAATCTTCCCAAGTGGTTCCTTGCCCAAAAATTGCATAATCATTTCTGGTAAGTTTCTTAAAGTAAGTCTCCCACCAATCTCTGACATGGGGAAGGGGCTTAAGGAGCATGAAGGTGATTTTTTCACTATTGGAAAAATTTTGGATAAAGAAATAACCCGCTAGCAGACTTGTCCATTTTTCCAAAGCATCGATGTCTATTTTTCCTTCAAATAAATGAATATGAAAGTTAACTTGTACCTTAAAGGGTGTATCACCTCTGAAGTGACCACTTGTTGAAGGTGCCTCCATTTTTGTTGGTAGTCGTTGAAGGATGTGGGGAGGAATTATCCATTGTCTCGTTCCTATGTCACATGAGCACTTCCTCGAGCAATAGTTTGATAGGATATCCTGTTCCATTGTCCCTATTTTATTTATCCATGGGAGGTTGTTTGGGTGGGTGAGATAAGTTATCCTCAAGAGAAAAAGGTTGGAGACCCAACATCTATACCCTAACCTCGTCGAGGACATGCACTAAGAACGACAAGGAGCAGACTACTGAGATACCACTGATATGGATTATTTTGAGAATGACATGAAGGAAAATATAGAACATAGATATAACAAGGAAATACATAGAGATATTGCAAGGAACACATTAATACAATAAAACTCAGATTCTATTAATGGTTGTCTAGAATACAAAATATTGTAAAATGCAAAGCAGAGAAACAAGGTAGAATGGTGGTAGCTTATCTCTAAAGAGAGATGTGTCGGTTATGATCCTTTGCAAGAAGATGATTACAATGAGGATCCAAAGGCCTTTTTAACATAAATCATAAATGAGAAAACCATAAACACCAAAAACCCTAACCCCCGAAGATGAAATGTCAAAAGGTTTGTGGGCCCCAATGGGGGTAGTTGATACGTCAACTTCCTGAGGGTGTAAATTTTTCATATGATCTCCCTTTGGGGTGATCGGTACCTCGAAGGAAAGGTATATCTAAGGACTACAGATTTAGAATGGCCCAATAGAGGCCTTTGACATCTATTTTGTGTTTCCAAGTCAAGAAAACATTGTTTAGGGCCTCAAAATGGCTCCAGAAGTTTGGGACACGAAAAAACTGTAAAAACACTGCCAAGATGGAAATTGTAATTTGAATCAGTGGAATAGGTGGGCAGCCACAGATTTCCACCTAGATCACCATTAATCCTTGACAAATACATGCACATTTACTCCCATATTAGCTTCAGGCTTCTCTTGGTAGAATATAGCATAATATTTTGTGCCACACAAATACCTAAATTCTCTCTTTACAGTCATCCAATGCTCTTTTCCAAGTTTCGATGTATATATTCTCAATACTCCCACTAAATGAGTAATGTCTAGTCAAGTGTATACCATCACATATGTCATACTCCCAACATAAATAGAATAGGGAACATGTGCCATGTCCTCTATCTCTTCCTCTGTCTTTGGACAATGTTCAATAGTTAGTTTTTCTCAAATAGGAATTCATACCTTGACTAGTTTGAAATCCTACATGTTGAAACGTTTTAAGAGTGTTTCAATGTACTCCCTGTTGTAACCTAGGTCTGCACGCCTACCTCTCCTCTCTTATTTCCCTATGCCTTCATCAATTTTTTCCTCTTCTGGTTGATAAAGTCAGTTCCCCTCCTGTTCAATAACTTGGTTTTCTTTGTTGGCTTGCTTGATTGATTCTTTGTGCAGAGTTTTTCTGTTTTTATTGAAGGATAAACACATATTGTGATTTGGTTCAAATTACCTGTCATCTTGTTTGCATTTAATTGATCTTATAGGAGGTCGGTCGAGTATTTTGTATGCACAGGGAAAATCCATGAGAAAATTCAACATGTTGAACAGTCCATTTCGGGCTCAGATGGTAGGATCAGACAGATTAAAATCACAATGGTGAAGATTCAGTAGGCCACCCATATTGATGGTTTTCATGCATTCAGAGTGTCGAAGTTGTGCAATGATTAAAGACTAGACAAAAGTTCCGAGAGCCTGCCACATCAACTGGGTCCGTACTACTCCGGGATATTTCCAAGAACAACATTCATAAAATCCCAAACACTTGAAGTCCCGAAGTGAATCTAAACCATCCATCAACAAGGACACGTGGAGGCAGATCTTTCAATTTAGAGACTTAGCACTCTGGGAGATTTCCAAGAACAACATTCATAAACACGTGAACTCCCAAAGTGAATCTGGACCGTCCATATCTAGAGGCCACATGGAGGTAGATCTCTCACTTTGGAAATACGACACTCTAGAGGATTTTAATAATTATGCATTGAAAAGGCCCGAAGCCTGAAACCCCCGAAGTAATTACAGACCTTTTATCTCAAATCAACAAGAACCATTGATCCTTTCAGCAAGTAAGAAAGGAATATCACCCGGATCATATATTGTGACACGATTGATGACCACACTTCATTGCAGGGACGTAAACTGCTCAAACGTTAATTTTCCATAGCGGTCTAGCAATTGAAACCATGGTATTATTGGAAGGGTATGTGACAACTTGTGGGGGATTGAGGGGGTTGGAGCAGTATGGATCCAAACCACCCTCGATAACTTCCTAAATCACATGATTATATGACATCAGGTCACCGCGTCACCTCCACTCACTACTTTCTTCCCTCTCACCACCTGACACTTTTCCTCCACTGACACTCCCATCACCTCCCGTGTATCTCTCTTTCCTTTCATTACATTGCACCTGTCTTCCAATGCCCGATACCATCCACCTCTCTACATATAATCCTCCTCTCACCACATGCCACCTATCAACCTTCTGCCTTGATCACAAATTGTGACATATCAACAACCATGGTTCATTTCGACATCGCAACATGCTCAGGTGTTAAAATCCTTGAGCAGACCGAAATCTAAACCATGGTATCATGGGGAAGATACATGGCAACTTAGAGGGGATTTCAGGCCAAAAAGTGATGTGGACCCAAACCACCCTCGAAAACTCTTGAAATCACATGCTTATATGACGTCAGGTCACCATGTCACCTCCACTCACCTCCATGTAATACAAATCTACTCATGACAAGCTTATTGATCAATTTCCTCACGTGATTCAGTGTGCAACTAGTCACTTCTTCCCCAATGACCATTGGCTGACAACAATGAAGTTTTCCAAAGTGTTGTGTTTGTTTCGTCACTTGGGTGAGCAAAACAAGGGCACTTACAAGTCCAGTTGGGCCTGCTAGACAAGACAGAGGTTAGTGTATGAATTAACAATCCAAGCACATGAAATAAGAAAACAACTAAGCTAGAAACAACTAAGGAAATAAAACTAAAATGCATAAGAAACTTGGAACCAAAATCAATAAACCAAATGACCAATGATTATGCCACCAATGGATAACTATATTATTTAGAAAACAACGTAGAGAAAGGAGGACTTGTGGATCCCTTCTTCCTCCTTGGGAGAGCTCTTGAGTCCCCTACTTGAGAGCTCTTCTTACAATGATAAACTAGAAAACAAATGGTGAAGAAATCCAAGCCTATTCCCTCAAGAGGTGAGGTGAATAGCCTATTGAGATGTTGCTAGAATGCTCCAAGAAGAAAAGAAGTTTCTTGAGGGAGGATAGAGGCAGCATAACAATACTATGAGATTATTAAATTAGTGCACCCATGGCCTCCCTTTATAGCATGTATTTGAGGCAATATCCAACCGTTTCTTAGTGTGGACAAGGGGCCCTTTAGGGCACCCTTAGGTCTTTGACCAGCCCCCCATTCAGATTCAACTCAGATTTGAGGGTCAAATCAAGTTGGGAGCTAGTCCAGAAGAGGGTGAGGGGCCGACAAGAGCCATAAATGCATTGTTCATAGGAGTGTGTGGATTTTCTCATACACAGTCACACATATGGTGCATTGTGTGCTCTACGGGAATATTTGGCCCATGCACTATGTGCACGCTTCCTTTAGTGTTTCAGCGCATGTCAACTTTTTGACCAATTGTATAGTTTTTTCCCGCTGGAAATGCAGTTTTGGTTTTGCAGGTGAACTAATAGGTGTTTGGAGATGTTGTATTCCTATAAACATTTTCATGCAATGTTGTGGATGAAATTTTAGTGATAACAAATGCCCCCTGATGTGTGAGGTTAGGAGAATACGTATAGCCTAAATACATCAATGTTTCTTCTAATGAGAGTACCATTGTAAGGAAGAGTGTTTAATGGAACTACAAGAGCAATCTATCGGAGGGAGAGGGGAAACTATGGGATCCAAACCTTTGTCTGGGTAGAGGAATAAAATTTGTATACAAATGAGGTGGGCATGCCCCATGCTCATGTCATGTAACTCAAAAATGTAAGACAGTAACTAAAATTGTATGTTGATGTAGATAACTGCAGCACCCTCCGGGGCGGTTTGATAATGATAAATGACAATTCTAATGGTGAACATACTCTGAAAAGAGGCAAGGATGCCTAGATGAAGTGTTAAGTATTTGTAGGCATTGATGGCCTAACAAATTTAGAGGTCTTCGACTAGTACAAAACAACTGCAATAGTTGCATAGTAAGACCCACTTTAACATGAGATTGTGTTGAAATCGAATGTTTATGGGGGTCAACGACAGTAGATATCAATGATGGTTCTCTCTGTGTCATCTGAGACTCTTCACTGTAAAGGTAATGAGAGTCAAGATATTGTCTCCCTTCTGGAAACTGTGCTGATGTCGATAGAAAGGGAGATGTGACTCCAAGAAGAAAAAGAGATTCATGAAATCCAGTGGATAAGATCATGAACTGATAAGGAACATGAACGCAATCAATATGTGGTGAGACTCAAGACTGTCCTTGGTTTGGGGTATGTTTGAAGGGTGATTGGCAGCAACTGTGAAACTATATCTAGCATCAGGGGGACAACTAGACATGGGGTTAAATTTTTCCAAAGGTGTGACAAAGTGAAAAAACTCAGAGCTCAGAGTTATGTGGATTATGGGATACTCAGGGTTTATGGATAGTGTCAACATGAATAGAGGATAGTGAATGCCCCAACCAAGGGCGACATGGGTTTTTTTTCCATAAAAAGATGGTTGTCAAAGGTGACAACAAAAATCTAAGTAAATGCTAGGAACAAAGGCTTTTTACAATTACCAAATAAATAAATAATAATTAGGGATGAACATACAGATATAGAAACGGGTGTCCCAATGCAAGATGGCTTGGCCTATGAGGGTGCAAGTTGTGTGGAGAACTGGTGGAGGGTGGGGGCCCCATGGGTGGGTTTCTGTATGAGGTAAATGAATGGAAGGAAATTTTCAAATGGGAAAATTGATTGTGGATGAAATGGAGGGTTAATGATACTACGGAGGTGCTGTCAAAATAGAACCATGATGAGGTAACTTGGGAGTCTGCTGGTAAAGCTAGAAAAATGATGAGAAGGAGTATGTGGATGATTCTTGGAAATGTGTAAGACTATCGAGACTCCCATCCCTAGGGGGTTGAAAGAAGCATGAGTGTCAAAGTGCCAAGGGGGACTACGAATGGGACAACTCATATGGGGGAGAGTGCTATCGGGTGACAGTACTGAAATGCAATAGAGGTGCCAATATTGCAGAGCCGTATGTGAGGATCCTATAGGCAAATGTCGGAGGGTGTGACTGGGAGATGCAATTTTTATTCAAAGGGAATTATTACATGCTAGTGTCAATCATATACCTGAAGGGGTTGCGCTGGTTTGTGATGACCAAGTACCTGCACACATTAAAACCAAATACCCAATGTAAAAAATATCTGATGATAAAGTACATATAACAGTTATTTGATAATTTTGAACATGAGCATGTGTACCTGGACGTGATGTGAGAAAAATGCTCCCTCGAGCCGAGTGCAGATGGTGACCTGGGGAATGTGACCTTGTAGGCGGCGAGACCCTGATCTAGTGGTTGAAGACAGATCAAAAAATAGAGACTCAGAGCTCCTGTAATTGAGTGTGGAGGTTTGGCAAAAGGGACTATATATGGTTGTGGGGCCCACAATGCCACCTCACTCGTACCTGCTGCGATAGTGAGTTGATGAGAGGATTTAGAGGAGATTTGGAGATTACGGGAGTTTGAGTCAACCGACCCAGGAGTTGTGAGAGCCATGTTAGTGGTCTCATCCTCCTACACAACAGATAGGTTCTATTTTTTGGGTAGGGTCATACGGATGGTCGTTCTATGGTTTTTTTTAGGGGTGGGCCCACCAATGAACATGAGAAGGAAGGATACATGCATTGGGATGTGTGGGTATAATTCCCTCTCCTACGCATGGTGTGTGGCTATAGTGAATACAACCACACATGGGGGCACGCATGTGGGAAAAATAGGTGTGCATTTGGTCAACGCCTGTTTGAATTACAGTTGCACAATGTGCACAACTGTGTTTTTTGTAGGGGTGGGCCCACCAATGCACAGGAGAAGGAAGGATACACACGTTGGGATGCGTGGGTATAATTTTCTCTCCTGTGCATGATGTGTGGCTGTACTAAATACAACCGCACATGGGGCTGCGCGGGTGGGAAAACAGGTGTGCATTTGGTGCGCCCATGTTCGAATTACATCTGCACACTATGCGCAGTTGTTTCTCAGACAGTTTCACATCCATGCACAACTGTGTAGAGAACAAGTGTGTATGAATGCAGACATGTGGGTGTGACAAGTGTGCATTCATGCACATTTGTTTCTCTGACAGCTGCACATTGATGTAAAACTATCCGAAGAATAGTCACACATATGTGTGCGCCTGTCCGGGTGATAGCCACGCACTTGAGGTGAAGCTAAGGGGTTTTTTGAAATTTTGATTTTTGTTGGTATTTGATAAATGATAATTGTTGAACAAGGGTTTCTATGTGAATGAAGGTGATCAATTCATCATGACAGTCCATAGGAGGGAGAGAAACTGGGAGTGCCTCAGGCAGGCTGTGAGAGAGGAGTCAAGAATTTGGAGACTCTTGGCAGCCTATGGACTACTCAAGTTCTTCGACTGCCCATTAATACAGTCACAGGAGTACCTACTTCAGTATCTGATTTTGATGTGGAGCACTGATCCGCAGTGCTTCATTGTGCAGGGGAAGAAATTTACATTCTCAGCTGTTGAGGATGTATATTTCTTGACAGGGCTCCCTTTTCGGGGAATGGCCCTACCTGTTGATCCCCAGTTGCCAAGCGATGTATGTTTGATATACTTGGCATGGGGTCATTGTTCGAGGCTGAACATGATGTCAAGTTTGGTCATTTGTATTGATGCAATGGATGCACTATTTCATCAGTGTATCACAACAATGATTGTGACGATCTACGGATCCTTAGCTACTCAGCGGATCAGTGGTGGTTAGTTGAGGATTATACAGAGAGTTTTGGATGGAGATTTTTTCTCCTGGGGCTTGATGTTTCATGCCAAGATGATGGGGCAGATTCACTGGTGTCGGACCACCGACTCCGATGATTTTTCCTTTAGATCTATCTTGGTGGCATGGTTTTTGGATAGGGTGCCCATGTTGCCCCCTAGACTATTGTTGCCAGCTGTAGGGCCACGTGAGCCGAGATTGATGTGGTGGGCATCAATTTTGGTACGTCATGGAGGGAAAGAGGGTGGTCACTATTTTACGGCCACATTGGCACATGTGTGGTGTCATATGCCACAAATTATAATGTGGTTCCCATATGGTGGGATGGACTTTCAGCATGACTTGGATATGGTTTTGCCTCCTCGAGAGGATTGGGACCAGAGAGGTATTTTGGTGTAATTATGTTTTGTGATTTTGATAGTGTTGCATATGTTTATGTATGGATGGATACTAATCCTATGTTTTTTTGTTGTGTGTGCAGATGTGGGGCCACGAGGCCAAGAGGCGAAGCTGGTTGGAGAGTCAGCTCGCCAGGGGCTAGTGAGACCACCACGTGTAGAGCCGTGAGTGGAAGAGAGATGTTAGAGGGACAAGGCTGGTGTGAGGCCAGCAGATGAGGCAAGAGTCGTTCGGAGGTTTAGATTTGATGAACCATGTGCAGGGCCATCACATGCTCCTCAGGTAGAGGTCAGTGGGGGTTTAAATGATTTCCAATGTCGGTGAGGTGGTACTGCAGGGTGTGCCAAAGGGCATGTGGTCCCATACTCAGGACAAGAGAGTCCTGGAGAAGTGTGTGGGTGCCCTGTAGAGTTTCAGACCCTAATCTACAGAGCATCTATAGTGGGGGAGGCGATGACTGGGCTACTACCCCCTAGACCTAGAGGA
The DNA here is from genome assembly GCA_009831015.1 of Picea engelmannii. Classification (NCBI taxonomy): domain Eukaryota; kingdom Viridiplantae; phylum Streptophyta; class Pinopsida; order Pinales; family Pinaceae; genus Picea; species Picea engelmannii. The sequence continues at coordinate 468,757 of ML786534.1, read as the reverse complement.
CCCCTAGCTAGTGGGGCACCTCCTGCAAATAGAGGACCTGGTGGTGGTGCTCTGGGGGCACCATGAGTTCCATTTGTATATTTTTGTATTTATATAGGCCTGTGAGCCCATTTTGTATAGGGTAGTGTGACACCCATTTTGTACCTATAGGGGTGAGGGGGGCTCACTTGCGTGCGGGTGATGTACATGCTATACTATTTTGTAAACATTTGTGACACATTGATATATATGTGTTGGGGGGGTATACATGTTTGGGATCTCTGTGATGTTCACATACATTGATTTTTGTATTATGTTTTTATGATTTCTAAACTATATGTTGTGACAGACGTTTGATGATTTATGTATGTGTGATGATGTCTTGATGTGATAAATTCCAATCTAACAATAGGTTAGCCATGTTATCTTCCATTTTATTAAATTGTTTCGGAATATGTGTAAATTTAATTGAATCAAAATGTCGAGATAAGAGTCTAACTTGTAGGTATTTGTAAAAGAAGCAAGGATCGTGGACATGGAACACATTGTTGAGTTGTGGGACAACAAGTCGGGAATCTAATAAGATGCTAAGGTGATGAATGTAGTGGTGAATGAATTTGGTGAGGAGGCCAATGATGACTGTGTATTATTCTTGGTTTTTGGTTGATGAGCCCAAACATATGTTGTTAGAGTGGAGCAGTTCATGTGAGGGGTTGTAGAGGGCCCAAGCGACCGAAGATAGATTTTGTGTCCAACGACTAGCTCTGTTAGAATAACCAATGTGGTAGGCCGATCAAAGAGACATCTGTCAATAACATGAATGGTAGATCAGACATGAGGAGTGGAGGTGAAAAAAGAAGACTAAAAATTCTACAAATGTGTACAAAGAAAAAGCCTAGTGTAGAATGACTACGCTCGGGCATAAAACCTCTTTAAGAACAACCCATTGACGAGATCTTTGAGAGGTTAGAATTCTAGAGATGCCAGGATGTAGGCACCTTTAGTGAGGCAGTGTTGGACGATGTAGGTTCCATTCCATAATGACTTGAATTTCCCATGAATGAGAGTATCGTGAGATATATCATAGGCTAGGACAAGATCTCCTTCATTAAATGATTGAAGGTTGACATGGTGATCAAAGGTGGCCTTTGACCGTTTCTTAGCTACCTCATTGTTCTATAAGGAAGACAGATGATCTGCATCCAGTGACTCTAAGTTCAGCAAGTGTTGCTCCAATGGAGCACTGTCAGGTAATAGCTCAATGGCAGTGCACAATGTGGGAATCTTGCACTCGATGGGGAGGGTGGCTTAAATCCCATGGATGAGATGAAATGGTGTAAAAATGGTGGCATTTTTTACTCTCGTGTGATAAGCCCATAATGTTGAAAACAACATATGATTCCAGTTGGTCTTATGTTTGTTGACAGTGCATTGAAACATGGTTTTGAGGATTTTGTTAACAGCCTTGACCTGTCCATTGGACCAAGGGTAGTATGGGGAGGAAAACTCATGAGAGAAGCCTAACCTTGAGGATATTTCGACAAAGATATCATTCTCAAAGTGTTTACCGTGATGGGAGACTAACTGTAGTGGAACCTCAAAATAGGTAATAACGCGGTTGAAGAAAAAATGCATTGCAGTGTCACCGGTATTGTTGAAGGTAGGCATGGCTTTGGCCCATTTGGTAAAGTAATCTACTACCATGACGATGTACTTGTGACCATTACTAGATGGAGGGTTGAAATTCATGAAGTTGATGGCCCATTTTCAAAAGGGGTCGGCAGTGATGACTGGATGTAGACATATGGGTCCTTACCAATCCTTTAAACTTCCTTTGTTTCTGCAGGTTTGTTATTGTCATTGGTTGTACTTTTGACAAACTTGATGGGTTCTTCATTTCCTGGCTTACCACTACTTGATCCCTCTTCATAACCCAAGCTAGTTTTCAGCTTTGGATTCCTTTGATGATTTAGAATGGTGACTAATCCTTCTGAGGCTTTGATACTTGATAGATTCTAATTATACAAGGCTTGAAACTTCTCCATTTCTTTCCTCGTTTTCACTTCTTCTTGTTCTAATGCTTCACATCTTGCTCTCTTTTCTGATAATTGTTGTTTCAGAATCTCTTTGATTTTCTTTGCCTCTTCCAATTCTACTTTTAGTAGGACAAGGTCTTCATCAGGTTCTTTATTGTCTTTCCTGAACTATATCAACAATTGTCTTTGCTTTCTGTTCTTGATTCTTACTCTGTCAATCTCCTCCAGTGCACTGGTCAGTTCTCCTTCCATGTCAACCACAAATTCTTCTTCATTAACATCACTCCCTGTGTTGTTATTGTCATAGTCCTCTTTGGCCATCAGTATGAAGTCATTTAGTTTATCTTCAATAGACGAATCATTTTCTTCATCATCTGAAGGATCATCATCATTGTTTATGCAAAGACTTTTCTTCTTAAAGTTATTCTCTTTAAAGAAATTTATTTGTTTCTATTTCTCCTCATCATCACAAGTCTGATCCTTTCCTTTGTGGGGACATTTATTTGCAAAATGACCTATCCTACCACAGTTGAAGCATTTGAAAGGCATTTTACCTTTGTATTTGTCTGATCCCTTCTTCAGTCTCTTCACAAATTTTGCTTCAATTTCATCGGGCTCAGAATCCTCATTCTTGTCTGCCTTAAATGATGCTTCTCTAGAGGTGGGTTTATCTTTAACTATTCTCATTTCATATGCAATCAATGTTCCTAGAATTTGATCAAACTCCAAGATTTTTAGATCATTAAGTTCTTTTATAGCAGAGACCTTCGGATTGAACCTATCTGGGAGAGATCTCAAGATTTTCTGAACTAAAGAAGGTTCCTCAATTGTTTCACCAAGTGCCTTCATTGCATTTACCATTTCTTCTACTCTCAGAAAATATTTTCCAACAGTTTCATATTCCTTCATCTTTAGTTGTTCAAACTGTATTCTATAGGTTTGAATCTTGGCATCCTTTACCTTTTCATTACCTTCATAACTGCTAATGAGTTTGTCCCACATTTGTTTGGCAGTTCCTAGGTGCATAACTTTCATGAATTCTGCTTCTGCAAGCCCACTCAAGATAGCATTCATAGCCTTAGCAAAGCTAAATTCTAGCTTGTCATCCTTATTAGCTAGTACAACTGGCCTTACATAACCAGTGTCTACCACATCCCAGACATCTGCACCTAAAGCCATTATGTAGGTTCTCATTCTAACTTTCCAGAAGGCAAAGTTTGTTCCATTGAATAGTGGGGCCTTATTGGTTGAATTTCCTTCATGGCTTGACATGTTTAAGATCTAGGATCTACCATTAGATAAAAGGGGCTGGCTCTAATACCAATTGTTGGAAAAATGAGAGGGGGGGTGAATCAATTGTTTACCGAGCTTGAACAATTATACTTAATTTTAATTATTTACAAAGCACTCAATGACAATCACAATTATGCAGGGCAATAAGCAATAGCATATTTAGCATTAGTCACACATATGAGATACACAGAGACAAATTTTCTTGAGGAAACCCATACAGGGTAAAAACCTCTTCTTCTTTATATGATAGTTAATTTTTACATTCTTTACATTATCATACATATGAGCACCTACTCATCGTGAAGCTACAACCTCTATTTTTGCAAGCTGCAACTTACTGAGAGCACCAACTCTCTGTTTTCTCTAGCACCAACTAGAAGGAAGCACCAATTCCCTGGTTTCTCTAGCACCAACTAGAAGGAAGCACACACTCCCTGGTTTCTCTAGCACCGACTAGAAGCAAGCACCAACTCCCTATGTTCAAGCACCCACTTGAACCGCTGAGGACACCAGTCCTCCCTAGCACCTCTCAACCATCCTGAAATCTCAATTCTTTGTTACTAAAACTTATTACAATGATATAAAGTTCTTCACTAGCTTACCGGCCTTGTCACTGTTTTTTTACACTGCTCTTCTCTGTCTACATTAGTGTCTTCTGCACACCCCTTGCACCTTCTGTTCTTCTACATTTTATGCTGTCTCTGCCATGTTCCTTCAATTCACCATTCCTCTTCTATGCATTTATACTGCTGCGCTCTACCTCCTTGCTCACACCTGAATCATGCTTGACAACAACAACCATCTCTTCTTTTATTCTTCATACTTATAGTCTTTGTGCCCCTTGTGCATGCACTATGCACAATGCTTCTGCATCTCTTCACAGTGAGTGCTCTGTCTAATCATCATCACGGCTTCTTAGCTTCTCTGGCAATTGAGACTCTTCGTCTTCTCTGTCTTAGATGAGCTTATCCTTTCTGTTTTTGGCTACAGACTTCAATCCTCTTCCATCTGTCAATCGCATGTATCAATAGTTTCATTCCACTGGAAGATGCCTTGAGACTCTTCATGTCCTCTGGTGATCACACTGAGTCCTCTTCGAGTCCTCTAGTATAGACCATCATTTGTCTCTAGCTGTTACACTGAGAAGCGCAATAGTAGCCCTTGGATCTTATTCAACTTCACCTCCACCGTTGGATTGGATTCATAGAATCTTGTGTTTATTTTTCCATTTTTCACTTCGGCATTTCGGGATCCCCGTGGTAAAGGTTTTGTTACTCTCCATGTCCTGATCCCCAAAACTCCAAAATGGAGCTTGTCTGAACTAGCTCCTTCCTTCATCTTTCTCCGATGTGACCAATGGTTTTGACCACGGGTTGAGCCAAAACGTGTTTCGCATTTCGGAATTTCAGGATTTTGGCATTCCTATGGTAGAGTTTCTTGGCGCTCCATTCCCCGATATCCAAAGCTCCAAAATGGAGTCGGATCATTGGTCCACACTCCAGATGATTTGACAGTCCAGATCTCTTCGCAATTTTGCATATCGTGATTTCGGGGTTCGCGACTTTGGGACTCCTATAGTAGGATTTCTTGACATCTCCATCTCCCAATTTCTGAAACTCCGTAGGGATTGGACAACTCACATAACCCCCTGAGATGGACGGTTGATGAGATTTTGGCATTTCGCATTTCACGATTTCAGGACTCCTATTGTAAAGAACCTTGACATTTCCATCTCTCGATATCTGAAATCCCGATAGCCAAAACTCCGAAATGGAGTTTGACCAATCATATCGACATTTCACATTTCGTGATTTTGGGACTCCTATTGTAAAGAACCTTGACATTTCCATCTCCTGATATCCGAAATCCCGATAGCCAAAACTCCGAAATGGAGTTTGACCAATAATATCGGCATTTCGCATTTCACGATTTCGGGACTCCTGTTGTAAAGAACCTTGACATTTCCATCTCCCGATATCCAAAATCTCGATAGCCAAAACTTTGAAATGGAGTTTGACCATTACTTTGATATTGTCATTCAATCATTGTTGCACTGTTGGTCTTCCTGAACTTATCGACTCTATGTGAGTTGTGTTGCTGGTCTTCCTGAAATTACTTTTGTTCCTATTTTTCCATCGATGCCATCAATGACAGGAATAATCTGATCTTGCCATAGGAATAATCTAATCTTTCCATCAATGACAAGAATACTCTACCTGTTAAACATGCCAACCATCATATTCTGCCTTCTATCTAAAAACATGCCAACAATCTCCCCCTTTGGCATTGATGGCAATCCCATGATGCAACTACACCATTGTAACATCTTGAAATCATCACACTTTCTCCCCCTTTGACATCAATGTCAAAGAAGAGACATGCTCCCCCTGAGTTGTTGCAGTAATTTCAGGAGGCATTAGATATTCAAACAATACAAAACTCCCCCTAACAAGATGGACTCTTTTAGGTGTGAGACGAAATGACACCCAGCTTCTGTTGAAGATATTCAAAAGGTGTCTTAGCTAGGGGTTTAGTAAAGATGTCTGCAATTTGTTCTATGGTTGGAATGTACTAGACTTGAACAACCTGATTAGTGACCTACTCTCTCAGAAAATGGTATTTTATGGGAATATGCTTGGTCTTGGAGTGGAATACAGGATTCTTAGACACACTGATGGCACTAGTGTTATCACAATGAATTGGGATCGGTGTAGCATATTTTACCTCCAAGTCTGCAAGTGTCTGAATAATCCATAATACCTTAGTGCAACAGGTAGCAACAACAATATACTCTACCTCTGTGGTTGATAAAGAAATGGAACCTTGCTTTTTACTAATCCATGCTACTAATTAGTCACCCAGGAAGAATGCTCCTCCACTGGTGCTTTTTCTCTCATCAACACAGTTTGCCCAATCTGCATCTAAATAAGCAGTTAACTAAAAATTCTGATTTATGGGATACCACAGACCATAAGTCATTGTTTCTTTCAAATACCTGAATATTCTTTTGATAGCTAGTAAGTGACTCTGTTTAGGTGCAGACTGATATCTTCCAACCATTTCTACAGCATGCATTATGTCTAGGCGAGATGTTGTGATGTACAACAGGCTGCCTATCATTGACCTATATGAACGCTGATCAACATCAGGTGAGTCATCATCCTTGCTTAATTTGTAGCCAGTAACCATAGGTGTGCCCATAGGTTTAGAATCTTCCATTTGAAACCTTTTCAACATTTCTCTTAGATATTTTTCTTGAGAAATGAACATCCCTTCAAACCTCTGAGTAATTTGCAGACCAAGAAAAAATGACAGTTCTCCTATCATGGACATTTCAAACTCATTCCATGGCAGAAGCAAACCATTGTACCAATGGATCCTTATTACATTCGAAGATGATGTCATCCACATAGACCAATACGATGAGCAAATTATTATCCTCTATTTTAATATACAGATTGTTGTTAGTTGTTCCTCTCTTGAACCCTTTGTCTTTAAGGTACGTATCCAGTCTGTGATACTAGGCTCGAGGGGCTTGTTTTAACCCATATAAATCTTTCTTTAGCTTGCATACTAAGTCAGGGTTATCCGTTAGTTTGAAACCCTGTGGTTGTTCCATATAGACTTCTTCACTTAAATCTCCATTTAGAAAAGCTGACTTGACATCCATTTGATAGAATTTAAACCTTTTATGACAAGCATAGGAAAGAAACATTCTAATAGCTTTTAATCTTGCTACGTGCGCAAATGTTTCATCATAATCCAGTCCTTCTATCTAAGCATGTCCTTTACAGACTAACCTTGCTTTGTTCCTGACAACTTGTCCTTGCTCATTCAAATTATTCTTAAAGATCCATCTGGAGCCAATGACATTTTTACCTTCAAGTCTATGAACCATCTCCCGCGTATTGTTTTTCTCAATCTGTTTAAGTTCATCATTCATTGCTTTAACCCAGTGATCATCTTTGCGGGCTTCATTGAAATTCTTGGGTTCTAGCATGGATATGAAAGCTATATGAGATTGTTCGGTGGTTTTGATTAGCTTTATCCTCGTTTGTACACCTTTGTCTTTTTCTCCAATTATCTGACTTGCAAGATGATTATTTTGAATGATTCTGGAGGAGGAATTTGAAGTTGATTGTTGATTTGAGTCTATCTGAGTGTCTGAGTCTTCATCTGATTTAGAGTCTTCATTTTCTAATTCTTGGACTTGTTCATCTTCAGCTTCAGCTATGTCTTCTGTAGAAGACTCATTTTTGTACATCTCTCTTGTTGGGATTCCTTCATCAACTTTTACATCAATACATTCAACCATTTTATGCAGCCTCTTATTATAGCATCTGTATCCTTTACTGTTTGTAGCATACCCCAAGAAGATACCTTCATCAACCCTGTCATCATATTTGCCAAGGTTTTCATCATTATTCTTTATGTAGCATTTACTCCCAAAGACTTTGAAGTGTTTAATTGAAGCAGGTCTTCCAAACCACAATTCATAAGGTGTCTTGTCACTTTGTGGTCTGAGGTGGGCTTTGTTAAGAACATGGACTACTGTGTGTATTGCTTCTACCCAGTAGGTTTGACCAATGTTCTTCTCATTCATCATTGACCTGGCCATTTCCTGCACTATTCTATTTTGCCTCTCAACTACTCCATTTTGTTGTGGAGTTCTTGGGATTATGTATTCTCTCTTGATCCCATGCTCATCGCAGAATTCCTTGAAGTCTCTTAACATAAAATCTCCTCCCAGGTCTGATCTTACTGCCTTTAACCTCTTCTCTGTTTGAGTCTCAGTTAAAGCCTTAAATATTTTAAACTTCTCAAATGATTCAGCTTTTTCTTTGAGAATGGAAACCCAAGTAAGTCTGGAGTAATCATCAATAATCAGCATGAAGTAGTTTTCTTTCCCTATGCCTTCCTATCTTGATGGTCCACATAAATCCATATGAGCTAGATGGAGTGGTTTTTCTGTTCAAGTAAAACTCTTGGACTTAAACTGTGCCCTATTTTGCTTCCCTACTTGGCAGGGTTTACACATTGAATCTTGGGGCTTTGATATCCTCGGAAGATATTTTACTGCCTCGAGTTTTTTGAGTTTGATTAAGTGGTCAAAGTTTAGATGTCCAAGTCTCCTATGCCATAACCAACTTTCATCATGTCTGCTTAGATGACATTCTTCTCTATTTTCTTTCAGCACATATACATTATGTTTTGTCCTTATGCCTTTGGCCACCACTTGTCCTGAGGTTACAGATTTTATCTTGCAGTCCTTGGATGTGAACACCACTTCACATCCTCTGTCACACATTTGAATTACACTAAGCAGATTATGTTTCAGCCCATCTACAAGTAGAACATCTTGGGCTTTTCCTTTTCCATTACTTAAGCTCACCATCCCTTTGCCCTTTATTTTCCCTGAAGCATCATTTCCAAAGGTTACGTTTCCTGATTTGCTTTCACTTAGAGATAGAAATTTGCCTTTGTCTCCTGTCATGTGTTTGGAGCATCCACTATCTATATACCAAGGGTTTGTTTTTCTTTGAGCGGACAACACTAATCCACACTTGTCACTTTCCTTGTTCTTCCAAAACTTGACATTTTCAGCAAGGGATTTCGAATCTGGTTCATATTCCCTTAAATGTCACTCAATAGATTTGTGTCCATAGTTATGAAAGATGTAGCATTCAATCTCATTGTTCAATAGGTCAAACATATTGGTGCACCGTTGTCTACTCATTGACTGTTGATTATTTCTTAACCTCTTTAGTTGCATGTCCCTAGACTTAATTTGGAAATTGGCAATCTGTGAAGGCTTGTTACTTGGCTGCATCATTCTTTGTTGTGGCAAGTATTTATTCCTTTGAAATCTTAATTGCTCATGTCTAAGTCTTAAGGAACAATTTACAACTTTGTGACCAAAGTTAGAACAGTAGAAACAATAGCCATAGAAAAATTCTTTGTACCTGGAAAATGGTTTTCTTCTTTGAGCAAATCGATTTCTTCCTTGCTGATGACGTCATTTAGCAGAGAGCGCATTATTTCTTCATTCTACAGATTCAATCCTGGCACCTTTTTCTTTACTCATCATGGGCGGCTGATTGTCTTCCTTTTTTTTTGCAGGTTTGTTATTGTCATTGGTTGTACTTTTGACAAACTTGATGGGTTCTTCATTTCCTAGCTTACCAATACTTGATCCCTCTTCATAACCCAAGCCAGTTTTCAGCTTTGGATTCCATTGCTGATTCAGAATGGTGGCTAATCCTTTTGAGGCTTTGATACTTGAAAGATTCTGATTATACAAGGCTTGAAACTTCTCCATTTCTTTCCTCGTTTTCACTACTTCTTGTTCTAATGCTTCACATCTTGCCTTCTTTTTTGATAGTTGTTGTTTCATAATCTCTTAAATTTTCTTTGCCTCTTCCAATTCTACTTTTAGTAGGACAAGGTCTTCATCGGGTTCTTTACTGTCTTTCTCAAACTATATCAACAATTGTCTTTGCTTTATGTTATTGATTCTTAGTCTGTCAACCTCTTCCAGTGCAATGATCAGTTCTCCTTCCATGTCAACCACATCTTCTTCTCCATTAACATCACTCCATGTGTTGTTATTGTCATAGTCCTATTTGGCCATAAGTATGAAGTCATTTAGTTTATCTTCAATAGACGAATCATTGTCTTCATCATCTAAAGGATCATCATCATTGTTTACGAAAAGACTTTTCTTCTTAAAGTTATTCTCTTTAAAGAAATTTCTGTGTTTGTATTTCTCCTCATCATCACAAGTCTGATCCTTTCCTTTGTGGGGACATTTATTTGCAAAATGACCTATCCTACCACAGTTGAAGCATTTGAAAATCAGTTTACCTTTGTATTTGCCTAATCCCTTCTTCAGTCTCTTCACAAATTTTACTTCAATTTCATCGGGCTCAGAATCCTCATTCTTGTCTGCCTTAAATGATGCTTCTCTAGAGGTGGGTTTATCTTTAACTATTCTCATTTCATATACAATCAATGTTCCTAAAAGTTGATCAAACTCCAAGGTTTTTAGATCATTAACTTCTTCTATAACAGAGACCTTCGGGTTGAACTTATCTGGGAGAGATCTCAAGATTTTCTGAACTAAAGAAGGTTCCTCAATTGTTTCACCAAGTGCCTTCATTGCATTTACCATTTCTTCTACTCTCAGAAAATATTTTCCAACAGTTTCATCTTCCTTCATCTTGATCTGTTCAAACTGTATTCTGTAGGTTTGAAGCTTGGAATCCTTTACCTTTTCATTACCTTCATAACTGCTAATCGGTTTGTCCCACATTTCTTTGGCAGTTCCTAGGTGCATAACTTTCACGAATTCTGCTTCTACAAGCCCACTCAAGATAGCATTTAGAGCCTTAGAATTCAAGCTAAATTCTAGCTTGTCATCCTTATTAGCTAGCACAGCTGGCCTTACATAACCAGTGTCTACCACATCCCAGACATCTGCACCTAAATCCATTATGTAGGTTCTCATTCTAACTTTCCAGAAGGCAAAGTTTGTTCCATTGAACAGTGGGGCCTTATTGGTTGAATTTCCTTCATGGCTTGACATGTTTAAGCTCTAGGATCTACCTTTAGATAAAAGGGGTTGGCTCTGATACCAATTGTTGGACAACTGAGAGGGGGGGTGAATCAGTTGTTTACCGAGCTTGAACAATTATACTTATTTTTAATTCTTTACAAAGCACTCAATGACAATCACAATGATGCAGGGAAATAAGCAATAGCATATTCAGCATTAGTCACACATATGAGATACACAGAGACAGATTTTCTTGAGGAAACCCATACAGGGTAAAAACCTCTTCTTCTTTATATGATAAGTAATTTTTACATTCTTTACATTATCATACATATGAGCACCTACTCATCGTGAGGCTACAACCTCTGTTTTTGCAAGCTGCAACTTGCTGCGAGCACCAACTCTCTGTTTTCTCTAGCACCAACTAGAAGGAAGCACCAACTCCTTGGTTTCTCTAGCACCAACTAGAAGGAAGCACAAACTCCCTGGTTTCTCTAGCATCGACTAGAAGGAAGCACCAACTCCCTATGTTCAAGCACCCACTTGAACCGATGAGGACACCATTCCTCCCTAGCACCTCCCAACCACCCTGAAATCTAAATTCTTTGTTACTAAAACTTATTACAGCGATATAAATTTCTTCAATAGCTTACCGGCCTTGTCATTGTTGTGTTACACTGCTCTACTCTATTTGCATCAGTGTCTTCTGCACACCCCTTGCAATTTCTGTTCTTCTGCATTTTATGCTCTCTACGCCATGTCCCTTCAATGCACCATTCCTCTTCTATGCATTTCTACTACTGCACTCTGCCTCCTTGCTCACACCCGAATCGTGCTTGACAGCAACAACCATCTCTTCTTTTATTCTGCATACTTATAGTCTTTGTGCCCCTTGTGCATGCACTATGCGCAATGCTTCTACATCTCTTCACAATGAGTGCTATGTCTGATCATCATTATGGATTCTCGGCTTCTCTGATAGTTGGGACTCTTCATCTTCTCTTTCTTAGATGAGCTTATCCTTTATGTTTTCAGCTACAGACTTCAATCCTCTTCCATCTGTCAATTGTCTGTATCAATAGTACTCATTCCACTGGAGATGCCTTGAGACTCTTCATCTCCTCTGGTGATCACACTGAGTCCTCTTCGAGTCCTCTAGTAGAGACCATCATTTGTCTCTAGCTGTTACACTGAGAAGTGCAACAATAGCCCTATGATCTTATTCAACTTCACATGCACCGTTATATTGAATTCATAGAATCTTGCGTTTATTTTTCCATTTCACACTTCAGCATTTCAGGATCCCCATGGTAAAGGTTTCATTACTCTCCATGTCCTGATCCCTGAAACTCTGAAATGGAGCTTGTCTGAACTAGCTCCTTCCTTCATCTTCCACCAATGTGACCAATGGTTACGACCACAAGTTGAGCCAAAACGTGTTTCACATTTCGACATTTCAGGATTTTGGCATTCCTATGGTAGAGTTTCTTGACGCTCCATATCCCGATATCCGAAGCTCCGAAATCGAGTCGGATCAATGGTCCACACTCTAGATGATTCGATGGTCCAGATCTCTTCGTGATTTCGCATATCACGATTTCAGGGTTCACGACTTCAGGACTCCTATAGTAGGAGTTCTTGACATCTCCATATCTTGATTTCTGAAACTCTGAAGTGATCGGACAACTCACATAACCCCCTAAGATGGACGGTTGACGAGATTTCGGTGTTTCGCATTTCGTGATTTCAGGACTCCTGTTGTAAAGAACCATGACATTTCCATCTCTCGATATCTGAAATCCCAATAGCCAAAACTCCGAAATGGAGTTTGACCAATCATATCGACGTTTCGCATTTCACGATTTCGGGACTCCTATTATAAAGAACCTTGACATTCCCATCTCTCGATATCCAAAATCCTGATAGACAAAACTCCAAAATGGAGTTTGACCAATCATATCGACGTTTCACATTTCGTGATTTCGGGACTTCTGTTGTAAAGAACCTTTACATTTCCATTGATATCCGAAATCCTGATAGCCAAAAAATCGGAAATGGAGTTTGACCAATACTTCGATATTGTCATTCGATCATTGTTGAGCTGCTGATCTTCCTGAACCTATCGACTCTGTGTGAGTTGTACTGCTGGTCATCCTAAAATTACTTCTGTTCTTGTTTTTCCATCGATGCCATCAATGACAGGAATAATCTGATCTTGCCATAGGAATAATTTGATCTTTCCATCAATGACAAGAATACTCTGCCTGTTAAACATGCCAACCATCATACTCTGCCTTCTGTCTGAAAACATGCCAACAATATCCCCCTTTGGCATTGATGGCAATCCCATGATGCAACTACACCACTATAACATCTTGAAATCATCACACTTTCTCCCCCTTTGACATCAATGTCAAAGAAGAGACATGCTCCCCTTGAGCTGTTGCAATAATTTTAGGAGGCATTAGATATTCAAACAATACAAAACTCCCCCTAATAAGATGGACTCTTTTAGGTGTGAGACAAAATGACACCCAGCTTCTGTCGGAGATATTCAAAAGGTGTCTTAGCTAGGGGTTTAGTAAAGATGTATGTTATTTGTTCTATGGTTGGAATGTGCTGGACCTGAACAACCTGATTAGTGACCTGCTCTCTCAGAAAATGGTATTTTATGGGAATATGCTTGGTCTTGGAGTGGAATACAAGATTCTTAGACACACTGATGGCACTAGTGTTATCACAATGAATTGGGATCGGTGTAGCATATTTTACCTCCAAGTTTGCAAGTGTCTGAATCATCCATAATACCTGAGTGCAACAGGTAGCAGCAACAATATACTCTACCTATATGGTTGAGAGGGCTTTCAACAAGAGCAGGGCAATGATGAGTGTAGTGGGCATACTCGGAACAGATGGCACATGCAGGGCAATGATGAGTGTAGTGGGCATACTTGGAACAGATGACACATGTGAATTTGGTTCACATCCCTTTATGTCCTGTAGTAGGGGAAGTTGTGGTGGTACTAGGTGTTCTTGGTGAAGCGACAACCATTATGGTTTCTCGAGGGAGTTGGATCAGATTGATTAACTCAGGAAGAGAAGGACATAATTTAGTGGGGTGTCCCTCTCTTTCACATAGTGTGCAAGGAGGTTGAACTCATGGGGGAAGTGGAGTGGTGGGCTCTTTCATCTTTTGGTTTCCCCTAGCCATAGAAGTAGTGCTAGAAAGTGGGGGTGAGGGTGGTGTGGTCAGAGTTAGTATTGGAATCTGCATCGATATTCCCTCTGATTGGGGAGGGAGGGATGGTTGAGGAACCATCACGGGTGGGTGTAGATACCATACCAGAATGGCAAGCACCATGTTGGGAAGGGTAAGCGTTGCGGCTACCTGAAAATCTTGTACACCTGGTGGGGGTTATAAGAAGGGGATTTGGGTGATGTCTTGGGAAATTGTCTTCCAAACCAAGATTTTCCCTTTGGGGAGGGTGAAAGGGGGGATAAGTGGTGTCATAGAGTTCTCAGGGGATTCCTGAGGTAGAATTGCTTCAACTAGTGGGACATCAAGGGGTGGAGAAGTCTCAGTGGGAAGAAAGGTATATCCAATTTTAGTTCCATTAGAAGATATGACGTACATGTGTGTTGAGGGATGTATGAGCAGTTGTGCTCCATGGTATGCCCCTAGCAAGGATGGGTCCTTGAAAATTGTGGGGGGCATATCCATGAGTGGATATGTGTTGGAACTAGTGCGAACAAGAGGTAAGATGTTATCGATCTTGTAGGAGTGGTTAGGCTCGTAATGTGAAACTTGGTCGATGGTGATGATCTTCCCGTTGTGGGGGAACATCACCATTCGAAACACAAAAGAAGCCACGACCTTCATAGCGTGCATGTAGCTACATCCAAACAAGATGTTCTAATCGAGTGGGGCATCGATAACCTCAATGTCAATAAGGATGGTTTTTCTTGTTGTTGTTTATCCATGATCAATGGTGAGTGTAATTTGGGGGAAATGGTGAGTGTAATGGCCATGATCACCACAAATAGCACAAGAGAATTTAGTCTGGAGTTTGTTGTTGTTGTTTATCCCTTGGCATTTTTTATTGTCCCCTTGGGGGTTCTAGTTACCCTGATTCTGGTTGCCCCCAGTAGGTTGGTTGTTTGGGGGGTTATTTCCCCCTAGTCCTGGGTTATTATTGTTTCGATTTTTTCCTTTATTTTTGGCATTATTTGACTGATCGGCCAAATTTTCCATATTCATTTGTTCAAAATTTTGAAATTTTTGAATGGGAGAGGGGTGAAGAAAGTTAAATCCAACGTGTGGTTGTCCTTGTGGAGGTGAAATCGGCCGTGGAGGACCAGGAAATGGAAAATACAGATTATTTTGTGCCAATGATCAGCAGGGTGCATAGGAAGGTGTAGCGTCTTCACTAGTGCCTAGGTTATAAGTTGAGGTAGAGGGGTACCTGATCTTGTTTGGGAGGTTGGGTGCATCATGGGTGTTGGCAAGGGTCCACTCATGGGTGGAGGAAGGGAAACGGGATATGGTTGTTGATAAGGAGGAGGAGGGTAGTAATATGGCCCTCCATATATCAACGGATATTGGGGTGTATCGTACATAGGTAGTGGTTGGATGTATGGGTTGTGGTGTGTTGTGGTACCAATCAATCCATTCATCACCTGAGACATCCCATGTTTTTCTTGACTAAATGGTACGGGTCTTGGTGCGTCAGGTATTACTGTGTATAAGTAACCCGACTGAGCATAAATGAGGTCATATTGTTGAGCCTTATTGATGGCTTCCTCTACAGTTTGGGGGAAGGTGGATGCCACATCTTTGGCAAGGATAGAGATGAGTGATTTGAGAAACCAATCGAGACGTTTTTATTTGGTGGTTTCTACTTTTCATAAACTACGTCGTCGACGCCATTCGTGAAAGTGGTCAACAATATGTGTAGCTAAGGTTTGTTTGTACTCAGAGCAGTTCTAGACCAGTGTCATGATGAACTAGTATTTGAAAGAAGGCCAAAAATTATTTGGCCAAGGATTCAAAAGTTGCATGAGTTGCTCACTTTTCGTCCACATACCATTTGGCTGATGGACCATTGAGTGTGCACTGAAATAACCTTAAGTGGGCAGAGTCGTCAATGATGTTGTTTGAAGAGCACCATAAGTGGAAGGTCATGACATGGTTGGTGGGATCTTCCCCTAATTTTCCTTCAAACTTGGGAATGTCTGAAGGTACTTTTTGGCATATTGGGCCATTTGGGGTCATGCAATATAGGGTCATTTGTGATTTTACTCAAATTAGAGATATTGAGGGACACCAAATATGGCATGGGGAGTGGCGGTGGAGGGTTAGTTCCAGACATGGTGTGAGCAGGTTGTGTACCTGACCCTTGAGGGGGGTTTGGTGGGGTTGTACTTCTTCCTTGAGAATAATTTTTCCCCTCGCCTCCTTGTGAGGGAGAGCTAGTGGATGGTTTTCCTTAGGAATTGGACCCAAGTAAAGTGGAACCAAGTAAAGTTGATCCCAAAATAGTAGCACTCACAGGGGTGTGATATGGTTGAGCAGGTGATTTGACAAGACTAGGAACTCCTCCTAGGATAGGAGGGAGATTTTGCAAGCGTCTCGAATGACGGGGATTCTGTGGGTCCCCTATGATGCCCGACTAGCAAAGTGAATGTGTGAAAATGGTGATGAGACAAATAAATGATCAAGAGACTTGTATAATTTGGACCTTCACAATATATCTCACAATCACATGTAATCAAATGAGCATCATACATAAATCAATTGAAAAGAAGAATACATGTGGGTAGGTGAATTTTGTCTGTGTGGGAGAAAAAAAATACAAATGCTCATGTCCTATAAATACATAACGTCCTTCCTCTCAAATAGCACTGGACCTTCCAATAGCACTCAGCAGTGGGATCTGAAGCCACTAGAATAATAACTAGTGAAGGATGAAACAATCAATTATAATGAGGGATATAGGGTGCATATCCCGAAAGAGCTGGTGATAATTCCCAATAGCCACACAAAATTCGATCAAGGTGCAATTGCAGCCCACAATTGCCACCTGGGTAGATGTCCTAAATTTGGTCACTAGGTACCTCGATCAAAGTGCGACATTTAGATTCTTGGCCTCAAAAATAGTTCAGAGGCTAGATCCCTTCCAAGAGTTGGGTGAATCAAGGGGGGGCACACAGAACAACCAGACCTTGGCCTTTGACTCTTCACGGGTATCTCCCTACCTTATGGTGTTAGGAACACTTGACTTGGAGGATTTTAAAGTTCCCTATTTTTCAACTTCTAATGTTTTGAATATGTGAGAACCAGATAATGGGGGGTTATTTGGATGCCTACCCTTGAGATCCTACCTATACTAAAAACAATCTTTTGGTACCTCCTGTGGAAGAAAACTTAGTGAGTTTTTTTAGAAAATTTATATGTGGTTGGTTGAGAGATTGGGGATGTGAACCAATCTTGTTGGAATTAAGTGGGTGTGGATAATTTCTTTAAGAAATAGTGGGACGTTTCGGAATCCCTGTGGAGGAAACCTACTTCAACCTCCACAATTCGAGATGAAATTATGTGAGTGAGGAGTGACTTTGTGTGTGAGAAAGTGAACAAATGTGCCAAATTTTAAATAAGTTAGGTGTCAATTTGCAGCATGTGGACTTCCTGTGGTCCTTACAAATCTTGATTACCTATCTTGCTAGATGTCATTGGTACAACCTTGCGAAATTATTAAAATCCCTAAAGAACTATCATGTGGACATATGGGTCCTTACCAATCTTTTAAACTCCCTAATGTGATTTATACTAAGAAAGCTTCGAAAAACTATCCTATATTGCAAGCATGTGGGCATGTATGGGCTTGTTACTTTGATATTTAAACTCTCCTAGTGATGTAAACTAAGAAAGTAGCTTCAAAAACTATCCTATTTTTGCAACATGTGGGCATGTATCGAACCTTACAAATTTATGTTTGAAAAGAAACTAAGAGGAGCCCTAGGGGGGCTTTTTCCTCTCCTAAATATTTTGTTAAGGGAGATAAAATGTCCCCTTAATCACTTTTCTGATTCTCAAGATTGCTCTATGGTGCAAGAGAAGAGCATACTCAATGATTAAAGTTTGATTTCTAGTCCCAATGCAAGTGTTTTTATATGTGATAGAAAAAACTCTTAACTTAACTTTTACAATCAAAACAAGCCATCCATGTGGAAACTAAAGCAAAAGAGGAGAAATCAGGTTCCTTTTAAACCCCCAAGTGCCTATGTTTTGACAAACCTCTCATGTGCGAGAGGAATCTAAGTGTAGTGCATTTACAAAATTGCATAAAAGCAAGATTTTGAAGGCTAGGGGCCTTCAAATGATCAGAAAAGCTCTTACAATGTTGAAATTCTAGACAGATGTGTAGGTTACAGTTCATATAGAGGCACAGTGAGTGCACAATGCATAGAGAATCGAGGACCTTTTGGTGCACAGTGCACAGAATGCACAAAGGAACGAAGTGTTGTTGGTGCACAATGCTCGGAATGCGTGTATGTGGGTTTCTAATACGCATCGGGGGTCAAATTTTAAGTGGAATTCTCCTCTTCTAGCTCTAAACTTAGCTCTTGACAGGTAAGGCTAGGCTGGTTATGGTTCTTGCAAGGAAAATGGGTCAAAAATAAGTGCTCAAACAACCCAAATAGGGAGGAAATTGATACATTTTCCCCAGTTGTTCGCCAATCTATTGTGTATGTTTCATCACTTGGGTGAGAAAAATAAGGGCACTTACAAATCTAGTTGGGTCTGCTAGACAATACATAGGTTAGTGTATGAATTAAACAATCCAAGAACATGAAATAAACAAACAACTACGATAGAAACAACTAAGGAAATAAAACTAAAATTCATAAGAAACTTTGAACCAAAATCAATCAACCAAATGACCAATGATTATGCCACCAATGGATAACTATATTAGTTGGAAAACACCATAGAGAAAAGAGGACTTGTGGATACCCTCTTCCTCCTTGGGAGGGCTCTTGAGTCCCCTATTTGAGAGCTCTTCTTACAATGATAAACTAGAAAGAAAATGGTGAAGAAATTCAAACCTATTCCCTCAAGAGGTGAGGTGAATAACCTATTGAGATGTTGCTAGAATTCTCCAAGAAGAAAAGAGGTTTCTTGAGGGAGGATAGAGGAAAAAAAACAATATTATGAGATTCTTAAATTCTCAGTGCACCCATGGCCTCCATTTATAGCATGTCTTTGAGGAAATATCCAACTGGTTCTTAGTGTGGATAAGGGGCCCTTTAGGGCACCCTTAGGTCTTTGACCAACCCCCCATTCAAATTCAGCTCGGATTTGAGGGTCAAATCAAGTTGGGAGCTGGTCCAGAAGTGGGTGAGGGGTTGAAAAGAACCATAAATGTGTCGTCCATAGGAGTGCACATATTTTCTTGTACACAGTCACTCATATGGCATATTGTGCACTCTACGGACTTCTTTGGCCTGTGCATTGTGTGCATGATTCCTTTAGTGTTTCAGCGCATTTCAATTTTTTTACTAGTTGTATAGTTTTTCCCCCTTGGAAATGCATTTTTGGTGTTACAGTTGAAATAATAGGCGTTTGGAGATGTTGTATTCTTGTAACCATTTTCATGTGATGTTGCAGATGAAATTTTAGTGATAACACAAAGACACTGATGGCAGCTGATAGGTCAAAATGGAATGTGCTTAGCTGTTGAAAGATCTGTTACATAAATAGAGCATGGAGATCATCCTAGGTCGAGGATCATTGGTTCTAGAACACTTCATAAGACTACCTCTTCCTTGATCATATAATGAAAGGATCTACATGAACAACCAGTTATCCTCTAGAGGCATCAAATAGCTCGCACGCATACCATTACTCAACACGAAACCATGTTCTATCACTCCTATTTTTTCTTCCAATTAAAGTTCATCCAGCGCATGCATCAATTCAGTCTCATAGAAAGTAGCAGTTTCAGTTGGTCACTTCCATAATTCTTTAGGTTGAATTAACAAGTGGTCTTATGTGTGTGATAAGAACCACTATTTTTTATTAAGTCCATTGTGAAGCACACATTGTTGTACTCCATGAAATGATTTATTTAAGTTAATGATTTGTTCTACATCTAGTTATCCAGAGTTAGGTCTCAGTCCCAGATGGACGAGAACCTTTGCAACTCTATTAAATATGTAGTCTTTGTATGTTTTAGGGGTTGGGAATTTTCGGAAGGAAAGTAGAAGCATCAGAAGAATTGGACCTGCTTAGTTAACTGTAAATTTTTCTATCTAGTGAATATATGTTGATGACAGTTGTGTTTCTTATTCAAATCTTTATGTGTTGATTCTTATCTTGAATGCAGATTTTGTAATGTGTGTAATGTACATTTCCTTATTCTTTTAGCTATTGTTTTAGTTTATATTTTGTTGGTTATGTAACCTGTTATACAACTATTGTTCAGTGAAAGATCCATTATTTTTCAACCTGTTGAATGCTTTGCATCTAGATATTTGTCTAGGTCTTGAGATATTATCTTAAGTCTCAGTTTCCATGTAGAAAGTGGTTCATTGCATTGCTTGTTGTTGTTGTCTGTGTGTGTCTTTTCATACCCTCAATTGTCATTTAATACCCATACCATTAGAAAAGGAGAACCTGCATTTACACTGTCTGTCCTTCCCTACTAGAGCACCATGTTTGAAAACCTATCCTTAAGATTACCAACAAAACCAATGTATTAAGGAATAATCATTCCAAACTGATAGGTGGCCTAGATTTTCTCTTTAGCAGTCAGGTGCAAACCTTAGGACCAACATCTTCTAGCATTGTTGCCATGGAATGGAGTAACGAAATACCTTTCCCTAGGAGAATGACATTGATTATCTCTAACCTTTGATGGTGAACAAAGTTTAGACATAGATAGACTTCCATATTTCCACCGAGTAGAATTCAAAAAAGAAATATTGACACCCAGAAAAGGATTCAAAAGGTCCAAATCTAAGCACAACAAATACACCAAGGATCATACTAATCCTGAGAATAACACGGTAGTCTCTGAGCCAGAAAGGAAACTAAGAAAATCCACAGTAGCTCAAAGATATACCTCCCCCCTCAAGGGTAAAGTTGCACACAAAGAATCTACTTCTTTCCATCATCACAAGCAGATTGAATTTTCTAGCCATAAGAATCATAATTCAAAAGAAGTTCATAAGTCTACAACTCCTTATTCTACCTCATCATCCAGTCCTACATCCACCCTCGTATCTCCAATAAATTTGCAGATTCCTATTATGCAAGCTATGGTTGTTAACAGGATGGATGTCATTATTGTTTCCATATATGCACCCCTAGTGTTTCCTATAGGCTTACATGTACTCCCAGGAACATATTACATGAAATATTTACCGAGGTATAATGGGGAAGGTGAGGTAACTGTTGAAGAAAATTTGGTAGCCTTTTACAGCTTTGCATATAATTTTAACATTGATTATGCATATGTATGGATGAGATTTTTTGTACAGAGTCTAGATGGGGAAGTAAGAAAGTGGTTCAAAGGTCTTCCTCTAGCCTCCATTGTAGATATTGAGATGTTGGATGAAAATTTCATAAAGAAATGGGGAGATAGGAGATGTTACCTCTACTACATCACTGAGTTTGGGGCCCTAAAGAGAAAGAATGGTGAATCTATCTCAGATTTCACCAAGAGATTCAATAATATGTATGTCAGAATCCCAAATGAGATCAAACCAACTGAATCCTCTACCAATATCACTTATGCCAATGAATTTGATGCAGAGTTACCCCTCCTCCCGAGAGAGAGAATACCAACCACATTATTGTCCATGTAGGAAGAAACCATTGAGGTTGAATCTAATGTTTTGGAATAAGACAGATTAAAGACCATATCTGATAAAGATAAGAAAAAACAAAGAGAGGATTCCCCTGCCTCCTCTAACTCAGCCGCATCTAATCCAAAACTTGATGAAATGACCAAAAATTTGAAGGATATGACTTCTAAAATAGCTAAGTTGTCATCAAAATCTAAATAGTCAAACATAAATTTCCAAGGGGTTGGTAATAGAAATCAAAATTAGTTCAGAAGGCCTAATGATGCCCCTCAAATAATGCAGAGAGAAAGGAGAAATTTTGATGATCAAAGGGTAGTGCCTCCTTTCCAAAAATACCATATTGAGGAGATCGATGTAGACAATGATGTTGTGGATGAAACTGTTTTTCTTTTCAATGAAACAGATTATTATACCAGCCATTTAACATAGCAAGAATATGAGGTAGCACAACTGCTAAATCAGTTTGATAATTAGATAGGGGAAGAGGGATTTATTCAAGGCCAACTCAAGAAGAAATATGATTTGAGGATGATAGAAGGGGCTCCCAAAGCCACTACCTTCGATCAAAACAAAAAATATGAAGTTCCTCCCAAGCAAAATCCAAGTAAAGGTATGTCATCTAAAGCTCAGTTACCTCCCTCATCTAAACATATAGTCCCTGAAATAAAATAAGTTGATAGGTCACCGACCTCTTTTAGCCTAGAACATGAGTTGAGAAAGATCAATATCTCAGTTCCTTTGAAAGAATTGATGAAGAATGAACCTTTCAAAAAGTCTATCATGAAAGTTCTGCAGCCAACTTCTCCTAGTGTATATTTTGATGTAATAATTTAGTGGGATGAAAACCCAGCCATTACTGTGGGTCCACACATTGAGGTTGGTTTTGATTCTTCTCCTCCATTCTATATATCTTTGAATTTCCATGATAATATCATGCACAACTTTCTTAAGAAATCAAGAGCCTCTCACAATGTCATGCCCAAAGTTGTTATGGAAGATCTAGGTCTAAATATCACCAAACCCTACCAGGACCTGTACTCCTTTGATTCTAAGAAATTAAAATGTCTCGGACTGATAAAGGATATGGTGGTTTCTTTGACACAGTTACCCATGAAGAGTGTAGTGATGGACATTGTGGTGGCTGACATTCCCCCAAATTTTGGTATGCTCTTATCCAGAAATCAGGCTAAGAAGGTTGGGGGATCATTACAAATGGACCTCACTTATGCCACCCTCCATGTGTTTGGAGGAGAACATAGGAGGCTATACGAAGAGGTAAGGTTAGCCTACATTGTCAGTGACCATTAGAACCCAAGAAATCACCCAATTTATGTTTTTGAGGATGAGATTGGCTCATATGTCTTTCATTTAAATGATGATGAACCTGAAATATCAATAAGCCAATGCAAGGATCAGCCACTGACAGGTCAGAAAAACAAAGTATGGAATATGTATTCCAATGGCTCTTCATCAAATGAAGTATCTGGTGCAGGTACACTCCTCATTTCCCCTTCAGAAGAAGTAATAACCCTCTCTTATAAGCTGGAGTTTGAAACTACTAATAGCATAGTTGAATATGAAGCTATGGTGTTGGGACTAAGGGCTTCCAAAGACATGGCCATTGATTGTGTAGTAGTTTTTGGTGATTTTGAGTTAATCATCAATCAAGTAAGGAACATCTATCAGGCTAAGTAATAGAGGCTCAAGAAATACATAAACGAGGTATGAGATCTGAACGATAATTTATTTCTATCATTTAACATTTCCTTCATTCCGAGAGAACATAAACAAAAGGAAGATTATCTGGACTTAGCTGCCAGCACTTCTAGGCCTCCCATTGGCCAAAATATTAAATATTAGGTGGAAATCAGACATAGGACCACCATACTAGACAACATAAAACACTGGCAAGTCTTTAGTGATGATCTAGCGCTGCAAAGATTTCTACACACCATGGATGAATTCTCCAATATCTCAATTGATCGAGAAAGTCAAGAAGGTGAAAACGAGGAATTAAAAGATAAGAAAACATATCATATGTTGAATACAGTAGTTGGTCATGATATTGTGGAGCTACAAGCCAGTCAAATTCCAAGAGGACTAGTTCCATTGGAAAGGTTGTTTGACAGTAATGATGTTTACAAAGGAGTTTCCATGAAGAATAAAGAAGAAGAGATAACATATTGCAATATTGGGACAACTGAGAATCCCAAGATCATCAAGTTGTCCAATGAAATAGTTGCAGAACAAAAGGATAGGTATGTCAGTCTCATAAAAAAAGTTGTTGATATTTTTGCATGGTCCTATGAATATCTGAAGACATTTGACACTCACATCATCCAACAAAAGATCCCTCTAAAGCCTGGCTCCAAGCCATTCAGACAGAAGATTCGGAAATTTAATCCCATGTTAATGTCCATAAATGAGAAAGAGATGAAAAGAATGTTGGATGCAAATATTATTGTACCATTAAATTACTCAAACTGGGTGGCCAACTTAGTACATGTAAGGAAGAAAAATGGGGAGATACGCTTGTGTGTTGATTTAAAAAATGTCAACAAGTGTTCTCTGAAGGACAATTACCCCCTCCCCAAGATGGATCATATTTTACAGAGGGTGGTAGGTGCACACATAATTTTCTTGTTAGATGGATACTCTGGTTATAACCAAATAGTAGTTTGTGAAGAAGGTAAAGAAAAAACAACATTTACCACCCCATGGGGAACATTCATGGATGACAAGATGCCCTTTGGGATGAGGAATGCAGGGGCCACTTTTCAAAGGGCCATGGACATACATTTTATAGGGGAAAAAGACGGATTTATGGTCATTTACTTGGATGACATAACCGTTTTCTCCAAGTCTGATGCGGAACATTTGCAGCATTTGGAGCAGGTTTTTCAAGAAATGCAAGAGGTATGGAATATCCCTGAATCCTAGGAAGTCTCACTTTTCCATGCCAGAAGGAAATTTCATGGGCCACATCATATCAGCAGAAGGTATAAAAATTGATCCAAAGAGGGTTTGTGCCATTCAAGAGATTGAGGTCCCCAGGAATAAAAAGGTTTTCTAGTCTTTTATTGGTAATATAAACTTCCTCATATGTTTTGTGCCAAATTTTGTTGAAATTCTAAAGCCTATTACTAACATGTTGAATAAATATGTTGTGATAAAATGGTCCTTGGAGGAAAAATCATCTTTCCAAACAATCAAGAAATATTTAGTTGAATCCCCTATATTGGCTAGCCCTGACTATACCAAATATTTATTCATCTTCTCCTTTGCTTCAGAGGAAACCATTGTTGTTGTATTGTTGCAGAAAAATAAAGAAGGACATGAGTAGCCAATAGCCTTTTTCAGCAGATCCCTCTGAGATGTTGAGTTGAATTATGATATATTAGAGAAGCATGATTATGCACTGGTCAAAGCACTCAAATCCTTCAGGGTTTATGTGCTCCAGTCTAGCATAACGGCCTTTGTTCCTTGCAGTAGTGTCAAAGAGATTCTGGTTCAACCAGATAGTGAGGGAAAAAGAGGGAAATGGATTGTCAAACTGTTGGAGTATGACCTGCACATAAATCCCACCAAGCTAATCAAGGGACAACAACTTTCCAAGTTATTTCCATAATCAAACTGTAAGGTGCTAGAATTGCATCAAATCTTCACCCAATTATATGCACCCATCATACATCCTAGACAAGACGGCTTACAGGTATTTGAAAACTACTCATCTTCACCTTGGTATAAAAACATCATTTATTTTCCGTAGTATTTTGAATGTCCACTAGATGTCAAGAAAAGAAAGGCTAGGTCTCTCAAGTTGAAGGCTATCAAATTTTTCATTTCAAACCAGAGCTTGCATTGGAGGGATCCTACTAGCATCCTATTAAAATGACTTGATGAGAATGAATCCAAACAATTCACGACAAAAATGAATAGAGAAGTATGTGGAGGGCACCAGCATTGGAAGGCCATAACTCTCAAAATCCTAAGGGCAGGGTATTACTGTCCCACCCTTTTCTCTAATGTATTTTCTACTATTAGGGTCTAGAATGAGTGTCAAATATTTGCAAGAAAACAAAAGTGACTGTCATTACCCCTAAAACCTTTCACTACCAGTGGTCCATTTCATAAATGGGGGTTAGAATTCATAGGAGAGATAAATTCACCCTCCAGTGGACAACACAAGTGGATCCTCGCTGCCACCGATTACTTCACCAAGTGGATTGAGGTTGTGCCCACCAGGAATGCCACTAACAAAGTGATCATCAATTTCCTGGAAACTAATATATTTTCCATATTTGGTTTCCCCACCAATCTTGTAATAGACAATGCCCAAGAATTCAAGTGCAAAGCCATGATTGACTTATGTGGCAGTCATAACATTTCCTTGACAAATTCCACACCCTATTACACTCAGGGGAATGGTTTGGTAGAATCATCAAATAAAACTCTCATCAGGATTATCCAGAAGTTGTTGACTCAAAACAAGATATATCAGGACTCTAAACTCAAGTGTGCTTTGTGCGCCGACAGAATCAGCACCAAGAAGTCTTTGGTAACCTCGACATTTCAGCTTGTTTATGGCATAGACGTTATTTTTCCCACTCATCTTGATATACCCGTCCTAAAATTCTTGCACAAGGATATTGAGGAGCCAAATGACATCCAAACGAGAATATTCCAAGTTATAGAAGTCCAACAAAAGAGAGAAGCACTGGAGCAGAGGACAGAAGCATATCAAAACAAGATGAAGTCAATCTCTGACAAGAAAACCAAGAAGGAGATATTTCAAAAAGGTGACCTGGTATTAAGGTGGGATGCCAGAATAGATGACAAGTCCAAGCATGGTAAATTTGACAACATCTGGTTTGGCCCCTTTAAGTTGGTTAAAGCTCTGGGAAATAATATGTTTATCTTACACAATCTAGATGATACAGAGATATTTGGAGGTCCAATAAATGGGTGCTTCCTAAAACACTTATTTGTTTAAGGATGAGGGAAGGTCCCTCTTGTACCATAGATGCTTTCATTTTATTGTTTCTTTTGACTAGTTAGTTGTGTGTGAATATAGACTCCATATCCCAACAAATGCATTGGGGTGTAGTTTTAGTTTTTAATTCAATAAAATGCATGGATGAGGCATAGTAGCAGATAACACAGGGGTGGTAGACAAAATAGAGGTAAGAAATGGAAGGCAAGAGTAGTCGTTTAATCCTAAGGCACCGATCTACAGATCTCAACACCTCACAGGGACGAGTTATCCCTAGTTGGAGAAAATGTTGTAACCTAGGTCTGCACCCCTACCTCTCCTCTCTCATTTCCCTATGCCTTCATCAATTTTTTCCTCTTCTAGTTGATAAATTCAGTTCCCCATATGTTCAGTAACTTGTTTTTCTTTGTTGGCTTGCTTGGCTGATTCTTTCTGTAAAGTTTTTTTGTTTTTCTTGAAGGATAAACACATATTGTGATTTGGTTCGAATTACCTGTCATCTTGTTTTCCTTTAATTGAGCTTACAACAGGACAGTCGAGTATGTTGTATGCACAAGGAAAATCCATGAGCAAATGAAACATTCAGAACAGTCCATTTCGGGCTCATATGGTAGGATCAGACAGATTAAAATCGCAACGGTGAAGATCCAGCAGGCCACCCAGATCGACGGTTTTCGTGCATTCAGAGCGTCAAAGTCATGCAAAGATTAAAGACCAGACAGAAGTCCCAAGAGCCTACCACATCAACTGGGTCCATACTACTTCGGGATATTTCCAAGCACAACATTCATAAACTCCTGAAGCCCGAACACCCAAACTCCTGAAGTGAATCTAGACCATCCATCAACAAGGATAGGTAGAGGTAGATCTTTCACTTCGGAGAATTAGCACTTTAGGAGATTTCCAAGCACAACATTCATAAATTATCAAAGCTTGAACTCTTGAAGTGAATCTGTACTTTCCATATTTAGAGGCCACGTGGACGCAGATCTCTCACTTCGAAAATACGACACTCTAGAGGATTGTAAGAACTATGAATTGAAAAGGCTTGAAGCTCGAACCCCTAAAGTAATTGTAGACCATTGATCTCAAATCAACAAGAATCGTTGATCCTTGTAGTAGGTAAAAAATGAATATCACCTGGATCACAGATTGTGACACAATCGATAGCCACACTTCATTGCGGGGACGTAAACTGCTTGAACGTTAATTTTCTAGAGCGGTCCCGCAATTGAAACCATGGTATTGTTGGAAGGGTACGTGGCAGCTTATGGGGGATTGCAACAATCAGAGTGGTGTGGACGCAAACCACCCTCAAAAAATTCCACAACCATGTGTTTATATGACATCAGGTCACCGCGTCACCTCCACTCACTACTTTCGCCCCTCTCAGCACCCGACACTTGTCCTCCAATCACACTCTCATCACCTCCTGCATATCTCTCTCACCTTTCATTACATTGAACCTGTCTTCCAACGCCCGATATCGTCCACCTCTCCACATCTAATCCTCCTCTCACCACACGCCACCTATCAACCTTCTACCCAAATCACAGATCACGACCATATCAACGACCATGGTTCATTTCGGCATTGCAACATGCTCGGGCGTTAAAATCCTTGAGCGGCCAAAATCTAAACCATGGTATCATGGGGAAGCTACATGGCATCTTAGAGGGGATTTCGAGTCCAAAAGTGGTGTGGACCAAAACCACCCTAGACAACTCCCAAAATCACGTGCTTATATGACGTCAGGTCACCACATCACCTCCACTCACCTCCACATAATAAAAATCCTCTCATGACATCCCCTATTAATCAATTGCCTCCACATCCTCCTGCTCACAACCAGTCACATCTTCCCTACTGACTGATTGGCCGACAATAGTGAAGTTTTCCAAAGGAACTGATGGCAGTTGACGGGTCAAAATGGAATGTGCTTAGCCATCAAAAGCTCTATTACAAACATAGAGCGTGGAGATCATCCCAGGTCGAGGATTGTTGGTTCTGGAACACTTCATAAGACTACCTCTTCCTTTAGCATATAATGAAAGGATCTACATGGACAACCAGTTATCCTCCAAAGGCCTCAAATATCTCGTACGTATGCGATTACTCGACATGGAACCTTGTTTTGTCACTCCTAATTTTTCTTCCAATTATAGTTCATCCAGAGCATGCATCAGTTCAGTCTCAGATACAGTAGCAATTTCAGTTTTTCAATTCCAGAATTCTTTAGGTTGAATTCATAAGTGGTCTTTTGTGTGTGATAATAACCACTATTTTTTATTAATTTCAGTGTGAAGCGCACATTGTTGTACTCCATGCAATGTTTTAGTTAAGTTAATGATTTGTTATAAAATTAGTTATCCAGAGTTAGGTCTCATTCCCATATGGACGAGAACCTTTGCAAATCTATTAAATATGTAGTCTTTGTATGTTTTAGAGGTTGGGAGTTTTCAGAAGGAAAGTAGAAGCAACAGAAGAATTGGACCTTCTTAGTTAACTGTAAAGTTTTCTACCTAGTGAATATATGTTGATGACAGTTGTGTTTCTTATTCAAATATTTATGTGTTAATTCTTATCTTGAATGCATATTTTGTGATGTGTGCAATTTACATCTCCTTATTCTTTCATCTATTGTTTTAGTTTATCTTTTGTTGGTTATGTAACCTATTATACAACTATTGTTTAGTGAAAGATCCACTATTTTGCAACCTGTTGAATGATTTGCATCTAGATATTTGTCTAGGTCTTAAGATATTATCTTAAGTCTTGGTTTATGCGCAACAAGTGGTTCATTGCATTGCTTGTTGTTGTTGTTTGTGTGTGCATTTTCATACCCTCAATTGTCATTTAATATCCATACCATTAGCAAAGGAGAACCTACTTTTACACTGTGTGGCTTGCCCTGCAAGAGCACCATATTTGAAAACCTATCCTTAAGCTTACCAACAAAACCAACATATTAAGGAATAATCATTCCAAAATGATAGGTGGCCTAACTTTTCCCTTTAGCAGTCAGGTGCAGACCTTAGGAACAACACTTCCTCTATTTCAAACAAATCTTTCAAACTACCTAATCTCTCTTGATTTCCATTCCTAGGATGAATTTCATTTCACCGAGATCCTTCATGTCAAACTTGGAGGAAAAAATCTTCTTCACCTCCTTTGTTGCATACATGTTGTTTCTAACCAATAGCATGTCATCAACATATAAAGCTACATATACTAAACAATCTCCTTCTTCCTTGGAATATACAGAGTGATCAAGAATTCTTCTCAAAAATCCCAAACTAAGGATGTTGGTGTCAAACTTCTAGTACCACATACTTGGTGATTTCTTTAGACCATAAAGGGATCTTTTCAACTTGAAAAATAGCTCTTTCTTACCTTTTACTGAAAATCCTCCAGGTTGTTTCATGTAGATTTATTCTTCTAGGTTCCCATGTATGAACGTTGTCTTCATATAAAATCCACAACCAACAAGTAACTCAGCATTAGCAGTCAAACCTGAGCTAGATAATTAAGAATTCAACCCATAACACATAACCCTCAACTCAACATATAGAATTTGGCCCAAATAGTCAGATACTTAACTCTCCTTAGCAAAGAATTGTTGTCACACTCAAATCGATCGTATTGGGTAAAAAGTCAATCCTGGGGGTAAATAAATTGATCCCCAAGTGAATATCTCTCCCCCGACTATGGAAGAATCAACCCCCAAGCCACTAAATCATCCTTACCTTCAAGGAAATGTTGTTCCAACACAAAATACTCAGCTTGAAAACTAAACTTTCCCTATGTAACAAGAAACTCAACCAACAAATAACAAAACTCCACCACCAATGAAATAACTCAACCACAAAGAGAAATATCAATCATAAATGAAGCACAGTGAGAAGATATGAATGATCTCCCTCTCAATGACCAGCTAGGGTGGATAGTCTCACCACCAAAATCAATCTCAAAAATATCTCTAGGATTTTTCGTCCCAAGAGTCCAAAAGAAAAAAAAACTCTATCAATTCAATTTTAGAAATTAGCAAGTGGATAATGAGAGAGGGCACCCATGTTTCTGTTGGAAATACTAGAACAACTGAGAGGGGGGGGGGTGAATCAGTTGTTTATAAGCTTAAACNTTCTTCATGTGTCATCAACAAATCATATAGCATATGAATAGTAAGAGTAAAAATCATCAGTCACACATAAAATACACACAGAGACAAATTTTCATGAGGAAACCCATAAAGGGAGAAAACCTCTTCTTCTTCGAAATGATAGGCAGTCTTTTTATGTTCTGTACATCATTTACAATTGAACACCAACTCAATGTGAGGCTGCTACCTCTGTTTTACAAGCTGCAACTTGTTTGAGAGCTCCAACTCTCTGGTTTCTCTAGCACCCACTAGAAGGAAGCACCAACTCCCTGAGTATTC